>JAZKJV010009434.1:0-114119 GCA_037367405.1 Ottelia alismoides | reverse complement strand
TTGAAACTAAAAACACAATCTATTATGAGATGCAAAAGATAGACATGCAAGACAAATATGCCCTTAATTAATCGTATCAATGTGCAATTAAACAAAGGTCACTTTTAGAGACAATTTGAGCAATAAAATTTAATAATGGCAATTCAAAATAGTGAGAAGAAGACACTATGGATCATAATATAGCATAAATAATTCAACATCAAATCATAAAATTAAACAAGCCATTAGATAAACAATGAAACAAGCTTCAAAATGACACTAAAATCGATAAGAACGGAGATCATATGCTCAAGATACTAAAGAAACAGTTCAGGGGCATAAATGCAATAAAAATGCATGAAAATTAAAGATAAATATTATAAATAGGTCCCTAGAGGGACCCATTTGTAATTTTAGAAAGCCGGAGGGGAACCAATGAAATGTTCCCTTATGCACGGGGGCATTTTTGCAATTATGATTGAAAATTGGCCAGGCCTCTTTGCAATTTATCCAGGCGCTCACGTAAGACACGCACACCTGGACCTATCTGTAAATATGGAGAGCTTTGAGGAGGTTTATACAAATAGCCCAACCCCTCACGTGTAGGGCACGTGGGCGGGCTAGGCTCAGGTGGGCACAATTCGAGTAACACTTGACGGCTGATGGAGCTTCGGGTAGGTGGCTCGGATAGAACAAGCCTGCAGGATCGGAGGTGTATTGTGGCCATATATGGGCCGCTGGATGGCCGTCGTAGGTGCGCCATCCAACGGCATCTGCGCTTCTCATCGTTGGAGGAGCGACGACGTGAATGGAGCTCTAGTGAGGCTGCCCAAGCTCCTCCGTACACCTATGTGGTCGTAGGAGGATCGGGGAGCTGCGTGGCCACCCAACGAGGATGGGTGACCGTAGGAAAAGCTCCAAATGTAGCTGGAGATGGCAGACGACGGAGCACTACCAGTAACAAAGGTTGAGATTAGAGAGGGTCCAATGGCTACAACTCCTCCATGTATCCTCTCGCCTCTACACTGTAGGATGAAGTCCCAGAGCCCATCTCAACCGCTCCCCTGTGCCTTGATCTCTGCCCTTGGATCACCTCTCCGGATCAAATCTAAGCCCTCGCCTCGCGCCTCATTCTTGGCCTATGGATCGCAAGATCCAACAACCCAGAAACCATCTCCTTCCTTCAGCCGATCCCCTCTCTCCCACGTAACGCTCGTCGACCACTTCACCCCTTCCATTTTTAGCAACCACCTCAGCCACTCTCTTCGCTCGATAACGCCTCCTTCACATCACCCTCACCCCCCTCCGGTCCGCTCGGCCATTACTCCCCTTGATTCTATTCCTACAATGAAAAGGAACAGTTGCAAATTGTCTCGCCACATCTGTAATCGACCAGAGCTCCTCCTATTTAAAGCCACCTCTGCTCATTTCCAACCTCATCCACCAATTTGCGCATGGATCCCTAGCCATCCTCCCGCCTCTTGTGATAGAGGAGGGTCGAGTTGATGTGCGATAATGGGTATCCTTACCTGTGTTGACCCATGGCCATCATGGCTGTGTCACGGAGCCTCCGGCGACCATCAAGCTCCCTGAACTGGTCAGCCACGTCGAGCAATAACACGATGACACATCTAGGTCCTCAGCTCAGGCCGATACATTCATCCGAGTTGTCTTCAACCTCATGTATGATCCTCTTCCTTTTTTTACTTATTTATCTTGTATTTAATTACACACACACACTTCACTCCACCATCGATTGAATACACCACCACCTCCACCGATCATCCCACACCTTCACGCCACTTTTAGTTCACCACCTATCTTCCTCCAGAACCTTCTCCATCCCATGCCTTCACCTCCAGCAGAGCCGGAGATGAACCCATCCAGGGTATCATCTCCTCCGCCTCCGATGGCCTCCATTAACCTCTCATCTCTTGCACAATCACTCGTAGCCTTTTTCCTAACTTCGCAGGCACCTAGAGCTTCAGTGGCCATAAGCTTTGAGGCGTCTCCATTCTAGAGCCTCTACATCGATGGGGATGTGTTGATTCGCCTCGCCGTTGAGCTTCAACACCGCCTCTCCCTTCAAGGATCTTCACCAGCCTCCGGTAGTCCTTCTCTGACCTTTGAGACCTAAGAAGAAGCACAGAGGAGCTTCCAGAGGTTCATCGGAGCTGCATCATATCTACCGCACGAGATGAGGAAGATGACAAAGCCATTCAGCATAGCTACCGTTTGATCATTCTGATCGTACGAACCAGATCCCTCCCCATCCTCAGTGCTAGACCAAAAGGTTCCGGGGGACCGAGCCCACCTCTAAGTGCTTAGGACAGCCCACGTGGCCCCTACACCTGCGACCTGTCGGACCTAGGTCCAACCCTACGCGTGTATGCCTTGCGTGTGGGGTGTGGGTCTTCTTGCAGCTTCAATCATGACATTCTCCAAAATCACATCCAGGTCCAGACACACATGCCTTATATGCCATGCCATGGTTAATTGCATAGGGGTCCCTCTGACTTCCAAATATTGCAGATATGCCCCGCGTACTGGAAAAATTATAGGGAAGTCCCGTGGGTTTCCAAAAATTACAAAATGCCCATACAGGGGCCTGTTGGTGATGGTTATCATATTTAGTGTCATGTTTTCTTGCTTTTATGCCCCGAACTATTTCTTTAATATCTTGAGCATATGGACTCCATTTTGAGTGATTCCAATTTTATTATGATGCTTATTTAATTCTCTATCTAATGACATATTCATTTGTCTATTTTGACACATAGAATAACATGTGAAATTTAATAATTATTGTGTCCCTTGCTCACTAGTCTGAAATGCCATTGATTCATTTTAACACATCATTTATCTCTAAAATTAGCCTAGTTTCATTGCTCACTGATTTGATTAATTTGGGGCATATTCATGCATAGTTAATTTGTTTCACTGTAGGGCAATTTGTCACACATTACATCTCATTTAATCTGCATGAAAACAACTAAAAATGCATGTCATTCATTGACCATGTCTACATCAATCTGTGTGTCTTGCATCTGCATGTTGACTAGGTTCATTTTTAATCACTTGAATTTAGTATTTAATCTGATTAATCTCGAGGAGGCTTGTGTCCCTATGTTCGAGCTTGGTAGACTTGCCAAGTTATAAATATTCCACATATTCAAAAGTGTGGTGTTCTGCATAAATCCAAAATCTCCTCCTATACTACGAAGATAAAAATGACATATTAAACATGCAATTTTGAGATTCATCAGATGGTGTTGTTGTCGGGGACATGGCTCATCCTTATTTATTTATTGCATTTTATTATATTAATTTGAGTCGATTATCTTCAAAAATATATGTCTTAATGTTGTGCATCATTTTGTTGATTAATTTTCTTGATATATTTCTGACATTCTTCTTTTGTGGCATGGCCTGTGTAGATGGAGGATGCTCGATCTGCATGGAGGCATGTAGTTGGGAGCTTCTGCTGCAAGTATCCGTAGAAGAAAATTTCTGAAGAACTCGAGGATTTTAATTAGTAAATAATTTTATTTTAATTTTATGTCTATTATTGTAATACTTGTATTTTCAGTGGTCCTCATTCGAAGGCTTGCATTTGTAAATGAACTTGGACATTACATACGTTGTGTGGAGCCTACTTCACCCTAGTCCGGGTGGGGCTTCACTTGAGTGTTTGAACCTAGGGTTAGGCACGCGGCTCTCCGAGCTTCCCGCAAAAATTTTATGTGCTTGATTCGTTGGTCAGGACACACAATATGGATCGAGAAGAATTCACTTCTTCTCCTTGCTTCATTGAGGCATACATAAACATCGATCTATCTAGCCAAATTTAAATCCAATTCTTCCCGCTAATAGTATCATGTTTAGGGTGCAATTTCCTCGACTTACATGCATATAACATAAAAATTTTTATACAGTCTTGCACGTGCATGGAGATTGTTGGAGGCACTGCAAGTTCTTCTCTGAAACATTCATCATGTCTTGTCTGCATTGGCCTTTCTCGATCTTACTCTTGTCTTATCACTTAGGATTTTTAAAGGAGATTGAGAATGGTCGTTAGACAATGGATGATTGATATATGCTCACCTTTAATTCAAAGATAACCTTAAGCATAAAGTTGGGATTGTTAAGGTAAATCGATAAAAATAAATGGAATAAAATAAATCTTGGATTATAGGAGAGCAATACCCTCATTGTACGGCGATTTTGATTGAATATGAGAGGTGATGACATATCCCTAGGATAGTACCCAAAACCTATCATTAAACCATGCGTAATGGACTTGATATTTGGATGATCACTAACTAAAATAGACAAGACAAGTACGACCGAACTTTTACGATCCTCATGTGTGTGTTGTGAATCAAGGTTTATGCTTGCTTGGTTGAGCGTGGTTTGCATATTCTACCTAGCCCTCCCGTATACACTCTCCATCTCTGCAGATTCAACCATTTTTGGAAATCCACTCCATCTCTAACCTTAACAATTTCCAGGTTCCCCATCCTTAATTTTTCACATCCAAATACTTAGGCTACTCTTCAGCTAAAGTATATGGGGAACCTTGTACAGTGTCTGAGTACTCACCACGGGTCTCACTAACCTTATTGCATACTTTCTACTTAGGCTATTCTCAGCCTAATTATAGGGGGATCCGAGTCAATATATTCTTCCCTCTTCTTGTTCTTCTTATACTTAGGTTATTTTAACCTAAGTATAAGGGGACATCTGCGTCAGTTCTGCTATATCACCTTGTATTTTAACTTGAGTTATGGTTTCATATCACTTTGTGCTATGAGGACATAGCAAAAGTTGAGTATAAGGGGGTATACCGTATATATTGTATATATACTTTAGCCATAGCTCTTATTTTGAAAAATTTGAAACTTTTTTGGACTAGGGTATAATTATTTTTAACTAATTTTCATAAAAATATTTGTAAATGTTTGAAAAATTTTAACAGTATGACACTGTTTTGAAAAATATTTGATATTGGTTTGAAAAATGGGGTTTGATTCGTTTTGAAAATCATTTGAAAAATATTTTGAATATATATATTATGTGACATGGTTTGAAAAATGTTTTTAAAAATGTTTTAAAAAATGAGGGACTAACTGACTTGGTTTTATAAATACAATTAACCTTATTCAAAAAATTCCTTAAAATTCTGAAAAATCAAAAACTTTTCTTGAGCAATGATTCTGACTACTGAACTATAAAATGAGTAGCTACTTCTCAGTGAGGGAATCTCCCTTAGTAGAGTCGGTGGTTAAAAGAATTGCGGATGGCACCATCTTGAAGTAATACGAGTAGCCGTCTAATAGTCCGTACTTACACCCATACTGGTTGAAAGTAGATGCAACTATTCATATGAGCTTGAGCCAGTCATTATTTCTCTAAAATTGAAAAAAATACATAAAAAATGTAAAATTCAAAAATCACAACAAATCACTAACTTTGGAGTTGGTGTATTCCTGACACATTCACTATCACTTAAGGCGTAAGGATTCGAGGACACTTGATTTTTGAGATCTTGAGAGTCTAAGTTAACCAGCTTAGTCATTAGGGTTTGAGACTTAATAATCCACACTTTCCTAGTTCGAAAGATCCGAGCGCTATATTGCACTCCAATCTCTACCTTCAAAGAATATGATCAACACATCACATACACAACTGCATGAATGATGCGATGAGCTGAGTTATCACTCGAGGGTCTGTGACTGGAGATTTGAGTCTAGACCCAATTTAATGATGCTCGAGGATGGGATAAAGTCAGTGAAGGCTTCAAGAAACCAGAGTGTTAGCAAAACCCTAGCCAGTATGTGAACAAGTTCTCATGCTATCTTTTGATATCGACCTATTTACCAGGGTGTGATAAAACTAAATAATTATTGATCATTAGGCACCAAGTCTTGGTAAAAGAAGTGGAGCTAGCCAAAAAGAAAAGAAAATAAATAAATATTGAAAGAAAAACTCTCTCAATACAAAAATAATCACAAAGAGCTTCAATCAAAGACGAGCGCTCCCAACCATTTCAAAGTGTCCACTTGGACCAAAGCTAATTAGGACCAATGAGTCGGGCTAGTACCTCAAAAAGGGCTCTGCTTCGTAAGTGATACAAGTCTGGGTGTAAGTATACTAGATACTTAAAGAAGACACACCTAAATATACTCTCAGGAAAACAAATATATATGACTCAATAACTTTTGATGAACACACTGATCAACAACCAAAAATACATGTGCTGAGTAATAAGGCACTCGAGAGGATCCTTATTACAATGTGAGGGAGAGAAGAAAATACACAATACTATGCCCTCCATTATCTGGCCTTCCATCTATACTTTCAAGTCTGACAAGCTAATAGGACGGTGGATTGAACGTAAGAAATGACTTATTCCCTACTATTAAAGATTAGGACTAGAGGAGAGTCTCCTGGACTGGGACCTTGGGTAACATCTCGAATCAACTCTCATGATTGCAGTACACTAGATGTCATATCCTTATATTATATGTACAAAATAGAGAGTCTGGTAATTAGAGAAGTTGGATTCCTTTTTACTAGAGCATGGTTGAGCCCAGGAATTTAGGATCACTCAAATTAAGAGTCCTTGATGAATTAAGCCTTGAAAATTCACATGCACTGTAAGGAATTAATCAGACTCCTTCATTCTTTAGATGCTCGAGGACGAGCATGGTTTACGTATAGGGGGATGATGAATCTCTGATTAATCATATTATCTATTAATTATTATCCTCCTTGATTAAATAACTCAATAAAAATCTTCATTAACTCCATATTATTAACAATTGAGTCTCTTCCTGTAAATAACCCGAATTATTATTTATAAATTAACACCTTTTATTTTATTTATTTTTCTTGTTTTATTTCTTATTAAAAATCCCTAAAAATTAGAGTAAATATTGAATATATTTATTCTGATTTTAAAAAGGAATTAAAAAGAAAAAAATCATAAAAGAATTAAATTAAGTGTTTTTAATCCTTTAAAATACTTCCAATTTTTTTATTTATTTACTCTCTTTTGGCTTTTTATCCAACATGAAACTTGTAGATCTCCTTGAAATCTACAACTTTCATGTTTGACTTTTGGCTAATTCAACCTCCTTTTATTTCTTTTGTATTTTCCTTTTATTTTCCAATTTTTGAATAATACCATGGGGCCACATGGCTCTCTTTGGACCATTCATGTGGGCCCTTCTCCTTATGCCACCCGACGCCGTCCACAACCCTTGGATTTCCCTATGTCGCCTCCATCTCAGTCGCCCATCTCCGCGGGTCCTCTGGCCATTCGTCTCTCTTGATCAACCCATCCTGACCGGACCTTCCCGCTCACCCCTTAGCCATTGGATGACACCACATCCAATGGCTACAACTCGTCTACACAACCTCTCTCCTCTACACCGTAGGATGAATCCCCAGAACCCATCTCGGCTGCTCCCCTGTGCCTTGATCTCCGCCCTTGGATCACATCTCGGATAAAATACGAGAACTCGCTTCACGCCTTATTCTTGGCCATTAGATCGCAAGATCCAATGGCCCAGAACCTATCTCCTTCCTCCAGCTGGCCCCCTATCCCACGTAACGCTCGTTGACCACCTCGCCCCTTCCATTTTTATCAACCACCTCAGCTACTCTCTCTGCTCAATAACGCCTCATTCACGTTTCCCTTACTCCCCCTTTGGTCCACCCGGCATTACTCCCCTCGATTCTATTCCTACGATAAAAAGGGGACGGTTGCAAATTGCCTCGCCACATGTGTAACTGGACGGAGCTTCTCCTATTTAAATCCACCTTCGCTCACTTCCAACCTTGTCCACCATTTTGCATATGGAGCCCTAGCCATCCTCCCCCTCCCATGATAGAGGAGGGCCAAGTTGATGTGCGATAATGGGTATCCTTGCCGGTGTTGACCCACGACCATCATGGCCGTGTCATGGCACCTTTAGCAACCGTCAAGCTCCCTGAACCGGTCGGTCAGGTTGAGCGATAACCCAAGGACACACCAGGTCCTCATCCCATGCCGATACATTCATTCGAGTCATGTTCAACCTCATGTATGATCCTCTTCCTTGTTTTACTTGTTTCTCTTCTATTTAATTACACGCACACACTTCACTCCACCATATATTGAACACACCACCACCTTCATTGATCATACCATACCTTTGTGTCACCTTTAGTTCACCACATATCTTCCTCCAAAACCTTCTCCATCACAGGCCCTCATCTCCGACGGTGATGGAGATGAACCCATCCATGGCATTATCTTCTCCACCTCTGACGCCCTCCATTCATCTCACATTGCTCGCATAAGCACCCGTGGCCTTTTTCCTAACTTCGCAAGTTCCTAAAGCTTCAATGGTCAGAAGCTTCTAGGAATCTTTGTTCTAGAGCCTCTACACCGATGAGGATGGGTCCATTCGCCTCGCCGTCGAGCTTCAACACCGTCTCTCCCTTCTAGGATCTTCTCCAGCCTCTGGTAGTCCTTCTCTGACCTTAGGGACCTAAGAAGAAACACATACGTGCTTCCAGAGGTTCGTAGGAGCCCCGTCATCTCTGCCGCATGAGATGAGGAAGACAATGGAGCTGTGTAGTATAGCTACAGTTCGATCATTCTGATCATACGGACCAGATCTCTCCCCATCCTCAACGCCAGACCAGAAGGTTTGAGGGGACCAAGCCCACCTCGAAGCATGAAGGACACACCACGTGGCCTCCGCACAGTAACCGATCGAGCCTAGGTCCGACCCTACACGCGTGTGCCTTGGGTGTGGGGTTTGGGTCCTTTTGCAGCTTCAACCCCAACATTATCTAATATCGCATCCAGGTCCAGGTGCACGTGCCTCACATGTTGTGTTGGGTTAATTGCACAGGGGCCCCTCTGAATTCCAAATATTGCAGATATGCCCTAACACATTGGAAAAATTACAGGGAAGTCCGCCGGGTTCTCAAAAGATGCAAAAATACTCATATAGGGGCTTGTTGGTGATGCTTATCATATTTTTTCTAAGCTTTCTTGCATTTATGCCCCGAAACTATTTCTTTGATATCTTGAGCATATGAACTCCATTTTGAGTGATTTCAATTTCATTATAATGCTTATTTTATTCTTTATCTAATGACATGTTCAGTTTTCTATTTTGACACATAGAACAACATGTGAAATTTAATAGTTATTGTGTCCCTTGCTCATTAGTCTAAAATGCCATTGATTCATTTTAATGCATCATTTATCTCTGAAATTAGCCTATCTTTCATTACTCATTGATTTAATTACTTTGTGGCATTCATGCATAGTTAACTATTTGCATTGCAAGGCATTTTGTCACGCATTGCATCTCATTTAACCTGCATGAAAATGACTAAAAATGCATGTCATTCATCGATCATGTCTTCATCAATCTGTGTGTCTTGCATCTGCATGTTGACCTAGGTTCATTTTTTATCGCTTGAATTGAGTATTTTAATCTGATTAATCTCGAGGAGGCTCGTGTTCCTGTGTTCAACCTTGGTAGACTTACCAAGTTATAAATATTCTACATATTCAAAAGTGTGATGCTCTGCATAAATCCGAAATCACTTCCTATACTACGGAGATAAAAATGACATTAGGTAAGCGATTTCAAGGTTCATCAATCAGTAACAATGCACTCTTTTCTAAGTACTAAGAATGTGTTACATTAGTAAATAAGGGGGTTATTCGATAGTAATTCAAAAAAGAGAAATAATCAGTAACATCGAGATAAACATTAGTAATACATAACAAATTGTTAGTAAAAAAAGGTAAAGGAATTACTAACTTAGAACAATTATAAAAACAAACATGACTAATAACTTAAGTGTTGCTATCGGTAATAACACACTTTTGTTACAAGTAATAAGAATGCGTTACATTAGTAAATAAAAGGGGGTTGTAGTTCAAAAAAGAGAAATAATCAGTAAGAGAGAGATAAGTATCAATACCCTTCTATATATAAGTATTCACGATTGAAGCTATTTAACTTTCAATAAGTAAATATTACCTACTTGTCTCATCTTAATTCTTACTAATGATAAAAAAGGACTATTATTATGATGTAGTGTTATTTTACTTACAAGAGTAATGTGTACTAATTGGAAACCTATACCTGACATTCATCTAAGCTGATTAGTTGATCAAGAGTAATTTTGCATGGACTTACCCATTCCTGATCTGTGACAAGCGGTTGTGGTTCAAAGCATGAGTTGACAAGCAATGTTCAAGTGACCACACCTAAAACTAAAGATCTTTGGAAGAAGCACTACTCATTGTATTAGTCAAATAGTTCCAATTAACAATATTCAGAAATTTATATATAGACATGCAACACACCTAGTTAGGTATCCAACGGCTACTTTCCCATCAGATGAAGCATGCTTCTTTATCTTCTCAATGATGTCAACCATCCATTGCATTATCATATCACCAACACCACTAGACCAATTGAAAAAACGAGTATCTTCAATTGAGTATTTGTAGTTCAGCAAAATTCTTGAAAAATAAAAATTAGTTTCCAGAAGGAAAATGTACAAAACATCAATGCAATCAAACATGTAACATATGTCCTTACAAATTGGTCATCATCTAGCTGTGTAAGGACTCAAGGATGTCACAAATGTTTTGATGGTTTAAGGATATGTTTGATTGAAAAATTACTTCATCACTAGAACTAAACCATTCAAAGGAATATCCACAAAGGTGAATGGGAAACTAGATGAGGGCAATCCTAAGATTAGTCCTATCTCATAGTCTGAAAATGTGATATCTTTCTCTCCTAATTTGAATATCCTATTTCCGTGATATTTCTGAACGATGAGGTTCAAAGCGTGGTAGTTGATGTCAAGTTTGCAATGGAAACCATCCTAAAGAATGCTGATTTGTCCATCAACTCCTTCTTCTTTTTTGTTAGCTTATTTTTCCCAAGGTATGTGACAAATTATTTATTGTAGCATCGATGCTGAATGCAATACCTTGTTGAAATAATAGGAAATAATATAGCTCAATAATCAATATTTGATTAATAAAACCACTAGCAATGAGTAAGTTGGGTAAATGTAATATCACACCTCCAATTGATTCAAGGTTGATTTCAACAGTCTATGATCCAAGGGTGGCTTCTACATTCTTAGATGATTTAGCAGCTTTATCAAAGCTTGAAAATTTAACAAATGATAATGTTTAAGATCATATTAGTAAGAGAGACATAAGCATCAATATTTTATAACAAATTGTTATTAAAAGTAGGTAAAGGAAATAATAACTTGGAATAATTACAAAAACAAGCATGGCCAGTAACTTACATGTTGTTATAAATAATAATTCATGAATTATAAGTAATTAGAATGTGCTACACAAGTAAATAAGGATGTTGTTTGATAGTAATCCAAAATAGAGAAATGATGAGTAAGAGTGAGAGAAAAATCAATATAATGTAACAAATTGTAAGTAAGAGAAGGCATTGGAATCGGTGACTTGTAATAATCATAAAACAAGCATGATCAGTAACTTACGTGGTGCTTTCAGTAACAATACACGAACAACAAGTAATTAAAATTTATTAGATAAGTAAATAAGGAGGGTTTTTGATATTAATTCAAAATAGAGAAATGACCAGTAAGAGAGAGAGAAGCATCGGTAATATGTATCAAATTGTTTATAAAAAAGGCAATGAAATAAGTAACTTGGAATAATCTTAAAAACAAGCATGATCAATAAGTAAAACATTTACCTTTGGATACTTCAACTCGTTTCTCAGGCTCTATATTTTTTCTATGAAATAAAACAAATTAATTATTACATGTGTAGAAACTTTAAATGATATTATCAATATAATATGAATAACATCACACTAAAATTCATCTAAATCATACCTATCATGGATTCAATGATAGAACATTTCGTAGGCAGGCGACCACGCCTTTTATATGTCACCTCATTTTCCTTTGATGCATCAATCTGTAGAAGTCACATTTAACTATAAATATGGTTATTGAAATCGTGACGTTCTTACAGAAACAATCAAATTAGTTCACATTATTTCAAGTTACTAAATCTTTCATATATCTTACTGAAGCTTTCATATTTACTACTGCATTGGATTAGAGTTTAAACATCTCAAAATTTCAGGAATGGATTAGGGTCTTATAAAGTACGTTGAAATGGAAATTCTATTTCAATTAGGGTCTATTAGATATGAATCTAAAGTTTAGGAACAAACCTTGCTTATGTTTGCATATTTGTAGTCTAAGAGAGGGGGGGATGTTAGTGAAGTTGTTTCCTTGGAGAGGGGGATGTTAGTGAAGTTGTTTCCTTGGAGAGATGAGAGGGCAATATCAGTCTCCAAGATGCAACACTACTCCAGCGAGAATGTTATTCAATCCGTGCATTTGACTTCTTTGGTTAAAAAGTGTAAACAACATTTCATAAGTAATTTTTTGAAAGTTTGGAATATCTTGAAGGGAAAGTTCTAGTATATTACTTTGAAAAGAGAGTAACAAATATACTTTAGAACATAGAATATTATCGGTAAGAATGAGAGAAGCACTAGTAGCCCCTTATAAATTGTTCGTAAAATAAGCAATGGTATCAGTAACTTGAAATATTTTTAAAAAATAACTAGTAACTTTCGTGTTGCTATCAGTAGTACTTCACAGTGTAAGTAATTTGTTAGGTTACATAAGTAAATAATGGGGTGGTTCGATAGTATTTCAAAATATTGAATATAATAAGTACGATCGAGGGAAACATCAGTAACCCTAGCAAATTGAAAGTAAAAGAAGGCATTGGAATCAGTAACTTTGAGAACTTTTGAAAAAATGGCAAAACTAGTAATTTATATGTTGCTAACAGTAACACTCGACTCACTATAAGTAGTTAACAATGGATCAATAGTAATTTGTATCAGACTATATTATTATTCGATCACAGACTAACCACGATTAGAAATCATATATAATTGCTTTACAATAGTTTTATCATCAACAAATTGTGATTTACAAATGAAATACCTCAAATATCAAACACGCATATAAGAAAGAGAAAAAAACTTATTTATTGCAGGAAACCCTTAATGGCGATTATCTGTCCTTATCGTTAGAAGAACATGGAGATGATTTTCACATTTTTGGAAACAAGAACTACACGATGGTGATAGAGCCAATTCGATCCAAAAAGGAATACAGACTGCGAGGAGAATGCGGAATGACCTGTTATAACGGTACAAATTAGCGTAAATTTTGGAACTCGTATGAAATACAAGATTAGCATCCGATGGCCAATATTACGTGCACATCCCATCTCTAATAGACACATGGCCCATTAGATAAGCCCTATCTATAATAGGAGTTGGGTAGTACTCACCAAGGTGCATGTAAGTCTACATGTATTTAAGCCACAAATGTCCATTTTTTTTGTTTTATGAAATGAAACCTTGGTCAACTTAGATCACAATATATCACCGTGACCTCATATAAATTTCAACTTAATTCGAGACTTCTAATTTATCAATTAAGATAATCAAATTTTAATGGTATCAGAATTACTGAAATCGACCCCTTCGGATGGAGATGTTAGGAATGTCTATTTACACGAAATTTGAAACACATAATCCATTTAATATTCTAAGTAAATTCCTCAAGGATTCATTCAAAAAAAAAGTAGAGTTTGTGGCACTAGTGCATGTAGACTTACATGCACCTTGGTGCATACTCCCCAACCCCATATATATGGGGAAAATGAGGGCTCCTCCATAGGAGCTTGGCTGCTCCTGTCGCATTTTCCTCCCATTTTCTTTATTTTTTTGAAAAATAAAAATATGTTTTTTTATCACTATATCCCTCTAATATTCCATTCGAATTTCGTTAGAAACATAGACTCCTATTTCCTCCATCTAGAACAAGTCGATTACAGTAATTCTAAGACCGTTAAAATTGCCTATTCTACATGGAGAGCATATGAGTATTTGTTTATAACGAAATTAAAATGACATATTAGAGAGATATAGTGATGAAAATACATGTTTTTATTTTCCAAAAAATTAAAAAGGGTGGGGGTGATGGGACAGGAGCATCTCCATTTTTCCCAATATATGGGAGAAAGGAGTATGCTCCCTGAGAGCATGTAACTTACACGCTCCCACTTTTTTTTCCTTATATTTTTTAAACCTAGTAGAATTTAGATCACAATATATCACCATGGTATCATTCAAAATTGACTTAATTCGAGACTCCTACCCCCCCATCAATGTTGTCAAATTTTAATGGTATCAAAATTGCTGAAATTGACCCCCTCCAGATGGAAGTGTTAATAATGTTTGTTTTACACGAAATTCGAAACACATATTTCACTTATCATTCTAAGTAAATTCTCCCGGTTCATTTCAAAAGAAATAATTTGTGGGGAAAAAGGTGGGAGCATGCTCTTATATGCTTCCATCGAATATCCTCATTTAACCATATATATAAGGGACCTTTCCAATAGGATGTGTCCTTCCTGAGTTCAGGAAGACCGTATTCATTTTGTATAAAACACGAGAACGTTAGTAGAATATATATACAATTTGTATTATAACTACACATTATAAATACAAAACATAAACAAAACTGCCCATTATAATACAAACATAAAAATAACACATTATAATATAAAATGTATATGTATTTTACTAAAGTCACCATGTTTTTTTTACAAAAAGGGGTGTCCTTCCTGAACTCAAGAAGGATTGCATCCTATTAGAAGAATATCACACACACATACACACGTAGGTATGTATGTATAGGGTTAAACGGGGCTACTGTTAAAGGAGAAACAACTTGGCTTCATCCACCCTTATTTTTCTTATTTTAAAGTATTTTCAAAAAACACTTGGAGAGATTTTGTCCACTAGATGATAATATGTTGTCATTCAGAATTCGTGAAAAACAAACATTGTTAACCGTCCATTTATAAGGGGTCAATTTGATTAGTAATTATGATACCGTTAAAATTTGACAGGATTAATGGATAGGATATGAGTTGCCGTCGCTACCTCCAAACATCAGCACCATGTTGGTGATGGAGCTTGAGGTCTACTGCCCTCCATATCTCTACCTCCACGTCGTCGTGCTTTATAAGCCGTCCGTTGTGGATCTGACTTTTGATTCAAATTTAGAATAGACCAAGAGAGAAAATTATGGTGAGTGAAATTTTGAATTTTCAATTTGGAGAAATTTTAGGCTCGTAGTTGTTATATTCTATATCTAAAATATATTTAAATGATCAAAATATGTCAATAAAAAAATAACATTAATATGTGTTAATCTCATCCACATGATTAAAAATATAAGAATGAGCTGAAATACTTTCTCCACAAGGAGAGACCGCATCTTATGTCAAGTTTTTCCTATATATATAATATAGCATAGGGTTGAATATGTTATATAAATAATAGGATTTTGAATATGACATTTATCTATTGTAAAATTTATAACTCGCTAATATTATTCCATTATTTACTACTATATATTATAAGCCCTATTAATTTCCTCTAGTGTAGGAGAGCTTTGAGTGATGTTTTCCAATTTCTCTAAAAATATATCAAGTAATGAGACAATGAAAATGTGTTCGTCTCACATGACTACGTCATCAGCTGCCACACGAGATTTATGTGGATTTTCGAGTATGTTTCTGGTGTATAAAGTCACTCGGTGATTTGCAAAGGATCTCGGGTGTGAGCTCTATGCATTTCCCCACTTTGTAACTTAGAGATTTTTTATCAAAATAATCAAAACTACCATTCCTCACCCCCACGCTAAGAGGGAAAATGGAGTATGCACTCTAGGTTCACACAACATTCATGCACCCCAATACACTTTTTTTTATATTTTTTGTTTTTTTAAACGAAGGGATTTTTAACCGGCAGACCCTATAATCTTTGCCAATTACCTCTACGACCTTTGAAACATCGATATTCCTCCCTCAATCCCGTAAACTTGCTAACCCTTACCCCACAGACCTCGTGGTTAACCCCCGTCCATTTTTCCGTTAAAACTGACCAGATTCCGTCCCCCCTGCCCCCCTGCTCCTGCTCGAGCCCCCCCCCCCCCTTCCCCGACCGCTGCTCAAAGCCCCGCCCTCCTCGGCCGCCGCGAAGAGCACACTCCCCTGCAGCCCCCTGCTCCTGTTCGAGCCCCCCCTTCCCCGGCCGCTGCTCGAAGCCCTGCCCTCCCCGACCGCCGCAAAGACCCCCCGCCAACTCCCCTGCAGCCCCCCTGCTCCTGCTCGAGGCCCCCCTTCCCCGACCGTTGCTCGAAGCCCCGCCCTCCCCGGCCGCCGCGAAGACCCCCCTGCCCACTCCCCTGCAGCCCCCTGCTCCTGCTCGAGCCCCCCCCTCCCTGACCGATGCTCGAAGCCCCACCCTCCCCGACCGTCGCGGATCCCCCGCCCACTCCCTTGCAGCCCCGGACTCCCCTGCTCGAAGGCCCCCCCACCCCTGCCAACATCGTCCAGGTAGAGCCCCGCCAACCTCCTTCCCTCCACCATCGGGCCGCCGCTCGAAGCCCCGCCCTCCCCGGTCGTCGTGGCCCCGCCCACTCCTCTACAGCCCCAGACTCCCCCGCTCGAAGCCCCCCCTCCCCCCTCGCCCCACCCTCGTCCAGGTCGAGCACCGTTGTCAAGGACGCGCCCCGCTAACCTCCTCCTCTCCATCATCGGGCCGCCGCTCGAAGCCACCCCCCATCCTCCTTCAAAGCCCCCCGCCTCCCCACCCCCCAGCCCTGCCAACGTCCGCCAGATCGAGCGGCGGCCCGCCGCCGAGGAGTTCATGCCCCGCCAACCTCCTCCCTTCCACCCCCGTCGAGGACGAGCCCCGCCAACCTCCTCCAGGTCGAGCCCCACCGCAAGGAAGGAGGATTTCTTTCTTATCTTGATTAATTCTAGTCGTCCGATTGCGGATTGGTTAGATTAACTCGTTTTTAACCCAAGGAAAATAACTCTAAATGTGCCATTAACGGTAGGGTTTGTGAGGTAAGACGGAGCAAGTTTACGGGGTTGAGGGAGGAATATCGATGTTTCAAAGGTCGTAGAGGTAATTGGCAAAGATTATAGGGTCTGCCGGGTAAAAATCCCTTAAATGAAATAGGGGAGGGGATTTACTAAGAATAATAATGGAATATGTGTCTAATTTGGTGTAAAACAAACACTCCAAACATGTCTGTCTAGAAAGGGTCAATTTTAGCAATTTTAATTACGATAGTGCCGTTCTAAATTCAACTTAATTCGAAACATATGTCCCATCCATCAAGACTTTAATTTTAATAGTCATATGATGATCCAAATACACCCAGTTTTAATTTAAAAAAGACCTATATATATATATAGAGAGAGAGAGAGAGAGGAGTGATCCTGTGAGAGCAAAAAAATGTGAGAGCATGAGAGCATGCATTCTGGACCACTAGATTCTGTCTTCTCTCTCCTGGTTGAAGCTAGTGGTCTAGAATGCATGCTCTCATGCTCTCACAGGTTTTGACTCTCATATGATTACTCCTATATGTATATATGGTTTAATGGGGCTACCTCTAAGGGGGAGCTAATTTGGCTACCCCACCTTAATTTTCTTATTTCTTACAGCATTTAAAAAAAAACATTTAGGGGATTTAGATCACTACATATCTCCATGTTGTCATCCAAATTTCGGCTCAATTCGAGAATCCTATCCCATCCATCAAGCTTGTCAAATTTTAACAGTCTCAGTATTGCTGAAATCGACCCCTTATAGATGGATGTGTTAAGAATGTATGTTTTACACAAAATTTGAGTGGAAACATATTGTCATCTGATGGATTAAATTCACCAGGTGTTTTCTGAAAATACCATATGAAATAAGAAAAATGAGGATGACCAAGTTGGCTCGTTCTTGTGGGTAGCCCCATTAAACCCATATATATATGTATATGTATATATAGTGATCTTGTGAGATGAGATTTTGTGAGATGGTTAGATGAGAAATTCTGGACCACTAGTTTCAACCAGGAGAGAGAAGACATAACCTAGTGGTCCAGAATATCCCATCTCACCATCTCACAAAAATTCCATCTCACATGATACACACACACACACATGCATGCACACACATGCATACGCACATGCACACACGCGCGCACACACAAAGAGGTGGTTGCACTGATCTTATTTGAACTTAGCGTACATACTCCCTATTCCCATATGAATATAAAATTATGTTTTAGTTTGAAATATTAAACAATCTTATCTACTTTAAAGTCTCTAACACTCCCATGAAATCTAATATTCTCATAAAAGAAGTCTAGATCTAAAGGCTCTAACAAACTAGATCGAATTTATGGAAGATGAACATAAAATCAGCCTTACTTCATCCGATCAATTTCGTAGTAAACCCGCTTGCTCTTGAAACTTTGATAGGAGCACACATGATGATAGATAGAAAGATGCGACTGGACCCCACGAGAGCCCTCATGGGGTCAGAATAGACATGGCCCTCAGGCTTCAAAAGCTAACATTATGGGGAGCCCCAGGAATAGATGCGATGGAGCTATTAGCAGTGTGTTCTCTCGAGGGTTGATGGAAGTAGTTGGCCAGGTGTGGAGGGCAAGACAAAAGACTCAACTGACTGGAGAAGGAATGAGATAAAGAAGCTCACGTACTAGCTACTTTTTTCTTTCACTAACCACCCCTATAATCTAGTGATCTTGCATTCTCAACCAGAGCTTGAAATATTTTCATAATAATGGCGATCACCATCTGACTTGGTTTCGGACTTTAGGAAATAGAGCCCCTATACCAACAAGAACATCTGATATTATAATAGTTGTTGACTAAGGGTTGCTAAAATGTGACTCTAAGGGTTCACCCACTCATTCTCCCTACTCGATGGTAGTCCTTGGCGAGTTCTAAAGTCCTCTAGAATTTTGACTAGCATATACCATACTACTTAATGATTGCAATGGGTGTCCTATCACTATTTAAGTAAGGGCTTGCCAGTGCTGGATGGGAAAGAGATGGCCCAACTTTTGATTTTATGATATTTTAGACCGCAAAAGTGCTATTTATTATAATAGTTAATAGACATGCGTGGGAATAGATACATTTCGCTTGCTTTTCATAGATTGGGGAACGAGTATATAACAACTGGATTTATCCTCAAGTTCTCAAATCACGAAGTGAGACCCTCCGTCCATCTAGAGTCAAACCACCATAGATAAGTAAGTTTTTTCCCTTCTTTATTAATTGGCAATTTTTTCTTTCCCATATTAAATAATCAAACAGCAAAATTCATGACTTTGATATTACATATAATGGAAAATATGAACTCCTCAATATATTTTGGAGCAGAAGGCATTGAACTATCATTAGAATAGGTATAGCTATAAATGGGAAAGCAAAGAGATTACTGAGAAAAATAGATTAAGGAATGAATCGAAGCAAAAGCATAAACCCCCTCGAATAATGGCCCCAGGCTTCTTAGTGGGTGAGATAAAAGGGGAAGAAGAATCTACGTCTCTAAAAGTAAATGACTCGGACTATAACTAGTCATGTTAAGAGCTTGGATGCTCAAGAACCCAACGAGGCAAGTTCCGACAATCTAAAAACTAGAGTATGAGGAGATGAGCAAGCAGCTGCTCTTCTCCCGCTTGTTCATCTTGGGAGAGCTTTAGAGAGACATCTCCTTATTAATTATTTGCATTTTTTATTTTGTATCAAAAATATATAATATGAGGGGGGTTCCAAATTCTAATATAGAATTCAAAATTCTCTGATCGACATTCCATGTTCTCGAAATGGATCTCCAGAAATATTTGACATTTTCAGTCATCATTTCTATTTTAGGTATTCAAGGAAGAATCCTCTTAATAGATGAAGTATTTCTATTATGTCAATGCCAAATGAATCAATTGAATCAATTTTATTAGCAGCGAATTAAGACTTTTTGATATTTCATTTTTTTTGGATGATATGATATCGTTCATTTGCTTCATTAGTTCTAATAGTAACACATGTATAATATGCTATTGGGTCATCCATTTTTGTTATTACTTTTCGAGTCCGATGGACTATTGCTATAGAATCCATAAATTGCATTGAAGGTTAAACAAGACGTCATCAACTATATATTATGACTCTATTTCATTCTCTTCCTTCTTTTCTTTTTGGGCAAATGGAAATATAGATAAGAATGTTTTAGAAGGCTGGGGAGGGGGAGTCTGAGGGGCAAGTCCTTTTCAATGGAGAGAATATTCCAATCCCTAACGGCTTCCCATTGAGTTGCTGACGACATCAAGGAAGTTTCTAAATGAGAGAGAGTTCAACAGATATGCAATATTGAAAGATTCTGATTACTATTATTCCATCTATTTGTGCATTAAGTTTGAAGAAATTATCAATATATAATGAATAAATGATAGTAGATGATTGTATTATAGGTTCTCATATTTAGTTGGAAGACTTTAGGTCAGATTTTCCATGCAACTCTCGAAAAGAGAATGCAATCTATTCAATAAGAATCACAACAATTCTCCAATCTCGATGAAGTCCTACTTTGAAATCTAATTGACAATGTTTTTATTATTAATAGTTGCATTAAAATTCTTGTAATTGCCAGAGATGGTGATATGAGATAGATATAGTTATTAAGCCTGATTTAATCTAGTCGAAAGCAATTGATGATTCTAATTGAAGAATTTGTTTTGGACTAGCATGCGAGAAAATCGGTTGATAATATCTTTGCAAGATATAACATCACTAAGTTCTTTGACTCATTCTTAGGAGATGCATCTGTCAAAAGAAAGCATGGCGACTGACAAGGCCTTTTCTACTACTTGGTTGCTTTGAGTTCGTGATGGATGGTGTTCTTTTCCTAGATCAACATCGCATCCCCTTGTATTAGTGGACGAGCAAGCCGAGATAGAATTCACACATATTCAATATTTTCTTAAAATGCATGATATTATTACTTACTAGGTAGCATACCCACACTTCACGGCGGGATCAAACGACGACAACGGAATTTAATAAATACTATAAAGTTTATTGGTAAATAAATTTAATAATGTATTTAGTAAAAATGTTTGTTATGGATGTTGATTTTTAAAATAGAACTGTATTGAACGTATAGTTTATGTAAAAAAAATTGGGAAGGAAATGATGGGTGCACGAAAGTGTGAATATGCATCAAGTCAAAAGGTGAAGTTAACAATTTACATAGGAATTATCTGAGAGTTAAATAATAAAACAACAGAAAGAAAGTAACTAAAAATAATACAAACATTATAAGAGAATAATTCATATAACTTGTATATTTATAAACTATTGTGTTAATATATTTATATATTTGATTAAGAATTTTAAATAGATTTTCCTAAAAAAATTTTATGGATTAAATTATTATTTGAATTCATATTTTTATTGAAATTATTATAATAAAAATATTCATTCATTTTTTATTGATATAATGTATATATTCAATATTAGTTTTAATTAAGTTATTATTTATACAGTAATTAATCGATCTATGATTGACAAATATACTTTAGTAATTCATAGATATATATAAAATGTATAAGAAATAATGTGAAAAGATTCCAAATTCAATAGATTGATGGGTATAATTAAAATGAAATCTAAAATTTATACGTCACTCTAATTTAAAAAAGATGAGGAAAAATATGTATTAGATTTCAATTTTTTACTATTATACAACAGTAGATTATTTTCAAAAAATTTAATTAATAAACCATTGATATAAGTTTATTTCTATCATTATCATATTCATAAGTTAAATTTTATTTTTATTATTTATTAAATTATTTGTATTACATAATAATTCAAGCATCAATTTGAAATTATTTTCAAATTATATTTTTACTTACTTTATTATAAGATTTAGGGATTTTTACCCGGCAGACCCTATAAATGTTGCCAATTACTTCCACGACCTTTGAAACAACCTAATTCCCCCCTCGACCCTGTAAACTTGCCAACTCTTACCCCATGAACCCTCCGGGTAATCCGTTTGAAGCCTGTAGGGGTTCTTGAGGTAATTTACAGGGTCGATGGGGGTAATTACGTTGTGCAAAAGGTCGTAGAGGTAATTTAAAAAGTTTATAGGGTCTGCCGGGTAAAGATCCCTAAGATTTATATCTACAAATTTAAGTCTATTTTAACTTATTTTTTAATTAGTATTGTATTTCATAATTAAGTTTGTTTATGTTATTTTTTTAATTAATATGTATTTCACAATTTTAACATTACATATAAGTATAATTTAATTTTAGTACAACAATAAAATATCAACATTGATTTTTACACACAATGATTATAAAATTTGAATTTTAATAAACTACTAAGTTTGGAAAAAAATGTAACTTTGGAATAATGGAGAGAGAAAGATGGTAAAGTGGGTAAAAAAAAGAGATAGAAAGTGATGTATTTGTTTTAATATAATAAAATATGTGCATTAGATTTACCTACATTGATTACAAAATTGGAATTTGAATAAATTACCAAGTTTGGGAAAATTGTAACTCTGAAATAATGGAGAGAGAAAGATGAGAGAGTTGGTAAAAAAAGGAGAGGTAAAAAATGATGAATATATTCTTAATATGATACTGAAATATGGAGAGAGAAAGATGAGAGAGTTGATAAAAAATGAGAAAAAAATGACGAATATTTTCTTACTATGATAATATTTATTTTTATAAAATTTATTTTTTACTAAAAATCAAATAAGATTTTTGGTCTAACTATATTTATATAATATATTAAAAAAACAAACCTCAATACATGCATGCCACTTTTTAAAAAATATAAAAAATCATATAACTTGTATATTTATAAGCTATTACGCTAACACATTTATACATTTGATTAAGAATTTTAAATAGATTTTATTAAAAAAATAAAAGATTAAATTGTTATTTGAATTTATACTTTTATTTAAATCATTAAGATAAAATATTAATTATTTTTTTATTAATATAGTTTATATATTTGATATTAGTTTTAATTAAGTTATTATTTATACCGTAAACAATCGTTCTATTATTGCCAAAATATACATTAGTAACCCATAGACATATAAAATGTATAAGAAATGATGTGAAAAGATTTCAAATCCATTCTATTGATGGATAAAATTAAAATAAAATATAATAATTAAAAGTCACCTAATTTAAAGAAAAGATGAGGGGGAAATAAGTTAAGTATGTATTACATTTAAAAATTACTATTATTAAATTTTAGATCATTTTTTAAAATTTTTATTAATAAACTATTGATAAAAGTATAATTTTATCATTATCATATTCATAAGTTAATTTTATTTTTATAATTCATTGAATTATTTGTATTACATAACAACTTAAACACCAATTGAAAATTATTTTCAAATTATATTTTAATTTCTTTATTATAAGATTCATATACACATATTTAAGTTTGAGTTAATTTTTTAGTCAATATTATTTTTCACAATTGATTGTGTTTTAAACTATTTTTAAATTATTATTGTATTTCATATTTTTCACATCACATATAAATATAATTTAATTTAGTATAATATATATATATATATACCCACATTGATTATAAATCTGAATTTGAATAAATTACAAAATTTGGAAAAAATGCAACTTTACATGATATTTAAAAATTCTACTTTAATAAATATAAATGATATATATGAATATTAATTTAATAAATATAAAGAAAAATATGGTATTTGTAATTTTAAATTTAACATATATATTAGAGGAGAGAGAGAAAATGAGAAAGGGAGAGAGATAGTAAGAAGAGAGAGGGAGAAAGAGGGGGAGAGAGGAGGAATCAGAGGAGAGAGAAAAGATGAGAGAGGGGGAGAGAGACGGATGCATTTAAGAGAAAAAGAGAGAGGGAGAAAAAAGATGGAGAGGAGAGAGAAAGAGGGAGAGAGTATGAGTGGAGAGAGAGAAAAGATAGAGAGAGAGTGAGTGGAGGGAGAGAGAGTGATCGAGAGAGGGGAGAGTGAGGGGAGACAGAAGAAAGGAATGATGGAGGAGATGGAGGGAATGGGGAAGAGAGGGGAGAGAGCCACGTGTCATGAAGATGGGGAAATACCAGCTTTAGTAGGGTTATAGATTTGCAAATGTTTAACGGTATAAGCAAATAAAAATGCCATTTTTAAAAGAAAATTATGAAGCGTTTCTCATGTAACTAATGATGGCGAAAGATAAAAAATGAAAGGCAGAGATTGCTTGCTTATTATTTCGCTATTGAGTACTCTGCTTATTGGTAATGATACATATAGGGATTTTCTGATAAGCACATAGCTCATAGGAAATTGATGAATCTCCATTTCATCAACTTTATTCTATCATTTTGGCCTTGAAAACTCTAGCTAATGCATGTAAATAACATTAGTTTGTCTATAATAGCATTCATTATTCATTGCATTTATTGTACATAAAATAAGGTTTTAATGCCAAAATTATAGAATAAAGAGAAGAAAAGAAAAAAGAATAAAATATTGCAAATATTTTATGACCTTGACCCTGAGACCAAGTCCAGAATGAAATTGGTCGATAAGGAATAAAGTAGGGGGAGATAAGGGCCAATGATACAATAAATGCCTCATTTATTTATTCCTTTATTTATGCATTTTGACACCTATTTTGTATATACTTATTTATTCATTAAATAAAAATATTTTGTACATGAAAGTTGTAGATAATAATGTAAAAAAATACAAAATTTAGTTTGTACAAAAATGATACACAGTGTACATTTTATACACAGAATAAAAAGCCGGAATCTCAACTTCACAGACCCATATCGGGCAAACAAAAGATCAAAATCCACCAAAATCACCTTTAATTGTATATAGCTTTTCAAGAACTATTTAATAAAATTGGTTTCATAATTTTTGGAACTCATCTATGAAAGTTAGGGTTTTGAACCTCATTGTACATAATACCGATTAACATATTCATTATATTCATTATTCATTATTTTTATAAATTTATATTTTTAGAATTCTTTAAATAATATATATAATACATGTACATATTGAAATTAAAAGAAAACCAAAAAGAAAACCTCGAATAAAATAAGTCTACGTGATCACGTAGGCAAAATACCTATGTATTATTTGTATATAAATAAAAAGGGGACTTCAATCTTTTATTTTTTTATATTTTTATTTAATTGTAAATATTATCTATAATCCATTGAAAATATAAATCCAAAATAAAACCCAATAAAATTCATTAAATAAATAAAATGTATATAAAATATAGGTAAAATACCTATAAGTATACCTACATATTATATATACCTATTTATTTAAATATGCAAATAGACTCATAAAAATCAAATAAAAATATATTTATACTCACAAAAATAAGTTATAAATATATAAAATAATATAATAAAATAATAAAATAAAACACACAAAATAAAAATAAATTGTACAAAATACATGTAAATAAACCTATAAATACACTATTAAAATAAACTCATAATAAAATACATCAAAAAAATAAAAAATCATAAATAAATACTACATTATTTATTAACCATTTTTTTATTTTATAAGCAAAAATTAATAAAATCGTTTATTGTGTTTAATTAATAGGTCAATTTGGCGCTGATGTGGACCAATCAGGGTCTTGCCTTTGTTGACCGCCCGATCAACTCCTCTGCCACCAGCCACCCTGTGTCAGAGTGTCTCTCCAGCCCATCTTCTCCGGCCTTCCCCTTCTAGATCATTGACTTCCTGGCCTCGATTCCTTCATGAAAAAGATCCGTCGATGATCCATCCTTCACGCAACATCTCAGATCGATCATCTGACCAATCGATTCTTTGTGGCACCCCGATCAATAAGGGTGCGTTGCCATGTCCATAAATAAGTGCCTCGACCTCCTTCCCCAGTTTGGTCTCCTTTTGGTCTTCTTCCACCCTCGCTTCCACTCCAGAGTGAAACCTCGTGACAGGGGGTTGCTCCTGGAGGCGTCGGCAGGTCGGAGGAGTCGAGGCAGCACCCACGACGGAGCTCCGGTGTCGCCCTACTCCCTGGTGCTCCACTAGGTATAAGAGATGTTTTATTGTTTTCGTAGATAGGTTTCATTCCAGCATTCATTTCCAGTCATTAGTTTACCTTTTAGTTAAGTAATTAGCCTTGAAACGGTCGAGTCGTAGTTCGCCGGAGCTCCGCTTCGGTGACGACTCCCGAGCCATTTAGTTAACCTCCGACGCTCGTTTCGCTCTCGTTTCGATCCCCCACGCGTTCTCCATCTCACGATCATCCCCAATCAACCAGAGCCCTATGGCTCTACCAATCGAGGTCCCCCTCCTCCGCGTCGCCGGACCTCGCCGCCCGCATCACATCCTTTTGCTTTACAACTTCAAAACTAGTCGAGGTCGAAGCCCTCGAGCCCCAGATATCTTCTATGCAGGTTTGGAGAGCAACGAGGCCCTCCTGGGCACTGCTGAACCAGGAACGAGGCTCCTGGAGGTCCTCTTCTTCGTCGACCTCGCTTGATCTCTACGGACCTCCAGGCGCCACCAGGAGGCCATCATTGGATGCGACGGAGCCCTATGAAGAATCAAAGACCCTCAAGGGAGGGAATGGAGGCCAGAGGAGATCACAATCTCCGTTCGAAGCTCGCCGGCGTCAACCTTCTTCCCAGTTCATCTACCCATCTCCTCCGCCGTTGGATGAAGACCCCCGCTCCAGATCTGCCCAGGACCATCCGATGGAGCATCGCTCAGACTGTCGGATCATCTCGGATGATCTAATCTTCACCGCCCATCGTCGAACTGGTACCAGCCGCTGGATGAAGGCCACGTGGACAAGTGAAGACATCATCACCGTTCATCAGCGCCTCTTTGGGGGTAAATTGCTAAATCCTCCCCCGTCCTTTTTGTAATTATTATTTAGTTCTGTAAAATAATTGTAACGTTAAAAATAATTGGGTTATTTGCATAAAACCTCCTGTATTAAATGTTATTACGCTTAAGTCCTTCCCAGCCGAGTCACGTGTAGTCCCATGTGATCGGGGAAATTTTGCACAGAGACCCCTGGAGTTATTGAAAATTGCATTTTGGTCCCTCCGAGTCTGGATCACGTGTAGTCCCACGTGAGGCGCGTTAATTTTGCATGTAACCCCCTGGCAATTTTGCATATTGTGAAAAAGTTCCAAAATATTAAATAAATGTTCTATTCTATTGGGAATTTTGCACAAAACACCCTATCTTTATTTTGAATTGCAAAAAATGCCCCTGCCAGGCTTTTTTATTTTTATGTTCTTCATGCATTTATTAGAAATACCTAGCTTGCTCCTAAAAATCCACAAAAATTAGGATAAATGCTTTGTGCCTTGTAGATTCACGCTGTATATATATTTGGCCATTTTGTGCATTTCTTCCATTTATTAACATTGAAATAGGAGCCATTTTTGCCCCGTTTAAGTTATAAAATACCAAAAAAATAGAAAATGTTTTTGAAAAATTACAAAAAAATTTATATATACTATATTTTGCTATTTATTGAGTCCAGGAACTAAAACCCATAAAAATATAAAAGAAAATTTAAACATTAGAAAACTCCAAAATTAAAAAAATATAAAAATTCAAAAAAATTCAAAAAATATGTTTTCCTATTTCATAATTATCTATATATTGTTATTTATGTATTAAAATTAGTTTGTGTAATTTTGGGATTTATTTACTAATTTTAAAAACCCAAATTAGTTTCAACTATGTAACTAATCCCATTTTAGGGATATTTTTGACATAAAAATGCATAAAAATTAGAAAAATTGCAGAAAAATAACAAAAAAATTAGAAAAATATGAAAAGCCTAAAAACATTATATTTTGAGTACTTATATATATACATACCTATATATTGTATATCTCTCTCTCTCCTCTTATATGAGTATATATATGGATATATATATTGATTTCTGGGCATTCTTCAGGTAGGCTCCTCATTCCGAATTGAGACCTCAGTGAATATAATTAAAAAAATAAAAAGAAAATATAGAAAAATATATAAAATATAAAAACAAATAAAAATCATAAAAACAAAAAATATATATAAAAATATATAAAATTAAATACCCACAAAAAGCGGATTCATTTAAGAATGACTGGGATGTACATAAATTCCTATAGGCTACCCATTTTTCTTGCTCTCTGTGGTTCGACCTCTACATGCTTATACACTATGCATTTTATGGTAGAGTTAATAAAATTTTAATTCACATTTTTGGGACTTAATTGACTTATTCTATATTGTGGGTTAATTTCTGATCAATCGGGGTTTCGTGAGCGGTCACCTCAGCGACACCGTGGTCCCGCCTTGTGTGGACTACTTTAGACCCTCGCTGGAACACCGGTAATCAGAAATTGATGAGGACTTCATCTCATCCGTCGAATTTCCATTTGACAATAGGGTTAAAACCATTTCAACACCATTAGTGATTTTGGAATACATTAAAATAGGAAAACAATTATGTTGGATCACTTATTTCTAATTCTTCTCTCACCATTAGAATAAGAAAGTAATTACGGTGAATCTTAATTTCACCAAGATCCATCACCCATTCTCTCCATCTCCACAAAAGCTGTAATCTCCCTTGTTGCACATGTCCCTCCTCTCCCTCGTCGCCACCGCACCTCCCCCCACGCGCCATGTCCCTCATGTCACCCTGTCCTCCCCATCACATCACTCTCTCCGGTGCTTGACAATAAAGAAACACACGGAAAAGAATGTTGATGAAGAATGCCATCTTGTGAAGAAGAAGCCCGTGGAGAAGAAACCCCCCATGTCAATTTGTTGGTTTAATTTTTTACCACTCTGTAACATTTGTTATGACAATGCTATCATTTTTCACATTTTCGTGAAGGAAAAGATGACAGATTTGAAAAAAAGTACAACATAAATGTGTTAAAAGTAATAGAAGAGTTGTAAAAGACCAACACGGAGTTGTAAAATTCAATCATGTATCTATACAAGACAGGTACAACCGAATTTCAATCCGGCACTCAAACAGAGACCATAATATGTCCTGGGCTAAAGAGCACAGGCAACTGAATCAATATATCAAGTTTGCATATGGAGCCGCAACAGAAATGATATACAGACCACTGCAAAATTTCCTAAAACTCCAGCATCTTTTACCCGATACAAGGATGGATCAAGATAGTGATTTCAACCCAACAATAAAATGAAATCCCATCAGCTCTCATGAGCATCCCAAAATCGAGACAGTAGCACAGATCATTGATCAAAGCAACAAATCCTACAACACTGTGATATGCGATCTCTGATCATTGGAATGGAATATTTGTGGTCAGGCTCTACTGTTTCGAGGGGCCACTGGTTGCTGTTGATCAATAAATAAATCGGTTTAAACTGCATGCATAGAGTTTCCACATAAATGGCGATTTAGAGACAAACCTAATGGCTAAGATGGAGATGCTGCTGTAACATCTTCCTCAGAAGTTGCACCGATGGGAGGAGGCTGACCAGTGTCCTCCGTACGAAGACCATATTTTTTAAATACCCGATCTTGGTTTTCCCTCCACCACACGGCTGCTTGTTGCTCATTAAACCTTCTCTTACTGCAGGGTAAACAAGAAACGGGCAACATCATAATTGGATTTTTTCGATTTAGATTTCAAATGACAGCAGTAAAATTTGATTACAGAAAACGAAATTGGGATTTTGCTTATTTATGATATTTGATCTTTTTCAATATATATATTCTGATCATTGGAATGTAATATTTGCCATGTTGAATTTTGGAGTGTTAGAGATTGCAGAAGATTTCCTTCTTTATATTCTATTGTAATCCCACGAAGGCTTTTATGTTAAGAGAATATTCTATGTGGCTATATGTTAAGAGAATATTCTATAGAGAATATTCTATATTCTAAAGAATATTCTATAGAATATTCTCCTTTGAGCCCTCTAGGGTTTAGTCCTATATAAGGACCCCTAGACCTCTTGAATAAACAACGAATCATCTTTTCTTATCATTCTTTCACATGGTATCAGAGCAGCGGTCCTAGGCCGGTGTTCTGACCTAATCACCCCTCCGCCACCACCAGCCCTCCAAGTTCATCTACAACCGCGTGCCGCCTCGGGTCTCCGCACCTCCTGCCTTAGGCCCGCGCCGCCTCGGCTGAGCGTCGCCAGGCTGCTCTAGGGCAGCCAGGTACCACCGCCAGGTCGGCCAGGCCCGCCTCGCACTGCCAGGCGCCTCCGCCAGCCCTCCCAGGGCCTCCTTCCGCCGCCAGGCCGACTCCGCCATGCCCCCTCTTGTACCGTCAAACGAGCATTGCCTCATCCTTCTTATTTCTTGATGAGGGTTTAGATATTTGATGATAAATTGAGGGAAGATATATTCTCTAGGTCACTTTTTCTTGACCTAAGCCGCCACAATGACGTCTGCCGAGATCAAGCCCACGTACCCTACTTCTTCTTTGCTGGTACAGGGCACTTCTATCAAGTTGAAGGGCTCCGAAAATTATGTTCTATGGTCTCGGTCTTTCAAAGTGTTTGTTGGTGGCCAGCGCAAGAGCTACGTTCTTACAAAAGTTCCACCTGCAGAAACTGATAAGGACTATGAAACTTGGTTTGTTGATAATTGTCAGGTTATCACTTGGATGACGAACAGTGTCGATCCAAATATTGCTGCGAATCTTCTTTACAAAGACACCGCTAAGGCAATGTGGGAAAACCTTGAGCGTACATATTCTCAAAAGACGACTAAGTCTCGTCTGTCAGACATATACACAAAAATTTGGTCTGCCACTCAGGGAGAATCAAGTCTTATCGAATACTACAGGCTTCTTACAAGCCTTTTTGAGGAACTCCTTATTTTTCAGCCTGCATGTTGTGATAAACAAGTAGGAGAACGTGCTGAATGGCAGGTTTACGGATTTCTCTCGGGGCTAAATCCAAAATATAAACCTTCTCTTACTGCAGGGTAAACAAGAAACGGACAACATCATAATTGGATTTTTTCGATTTAGATTTCAAATGACAGCAGTAAAATTTGATTACAAAAAACGAAATTGGGATTTTGCTTATTTATGATATTTGATCTTTTTCAATATATATATTCTGATCATTGGAATGTAATATTTGCCATGTTGAATTTTGGAGGAAATCACTTGTTTTCAGCATGACTCGTTTCTATTCCCATAGCAATTTGACATCAGAACAAACCCCAATATGAGAACTGCTAAGGCATTTAGCTGCAGCATAATGCAGGAATCCTTTTGTGTGCTCCCGAGGCATTGCCACGGGGTTCCTTTGTATTTTGTTGTCCTCTGGTCATCCGATATGGTTGGCTCAAGTTGAGGAACGTTCACAGTGACCAATAGACCTCGTATGCAAAACCACCTCCACCTTGAGGTGCTGTGCTGGGTTGGGATGCAAATGGGCAAGATACATCTCCATCATATCCAACAATAAATACGATGATTATTGATAGGAAAGTTCTAACGCTTATAGATATGAATATGATATTATAATTTTTGCAAGATATGGATATAGGTACCACAACAACAACAAAGTCTTTTCCCATAATCAAGTAGGCGCGACTACATAGATTTTTTTGCCTCCATTCGGATCTATTTTGGGCCATTTCGGGGTTTCCAAATAACAAAGTTCCCTTCAGATAGTCTCAATCCAACACTTCTTGGGCCTTCCTTACCTCTCTTAACCGGCTCAACATCCCAAATCTCACAACTTCTAACTGGTGCATCAATCAACTTCCTTTGTAAATGACCAAACCATCTTAAGCAGATTTCTCTCATCTTATCCTCTACATGAGCTACACAACCTTTCCTTCTGATTGCATCATTCTGAATCCGATCATTTCGTGTATGACTACGCATCCACCTTGGCATTTTTATTTCTGCTAATATCATTCTCTGCACATGTCTTTGGTTCACAGGCCAACATTCTAATCAATAGAGCATAGCAGGTCTGAGATAAAGAATAAACATGGAGAACACCTGGATTTTTACGTGGAACCCTACTCCATGAGGAGCATGACGAAACCATGGGAGAAAGCCTCAAAGGGTTGATGATGCATTCAACTTTCTCACCTGATACAAGTGGTGTGGGGCTTCTTATATAGCTCCCACTGAATCTCCAAGTCCCACAACTGGTAGATGTGGGACTAAATTACTGGATGTGGTAATTGGACCATAGAGGGATCCAATTGCCTATCTACACAAGTGACACATACAGTCCAATACTCACCATCAAACTGGAGCATGCAATGCCAACTTGGACACATAGAAAGAGACTCAAACTCACAATAGAAGACACTATGGACAATATCAACTCAACGCATACACAACTATCGGTTGCTATCGAGGACATTGCTTCTCATTTCGTGCAAGTGAGGAGAAGCAAATGAGCTGAAATGTAAGTCGAACTGGATCTCCTCGTCGAAGAACGTGTGCTCAGTATTGCGCCTGTCAGAGTCATTGAAACTAAATGAGTCTCCTCGTCGGAGTACTCTGGCCCATCACATGTAGAAGACTAAATCATGTGGACAACTGCTCATCTCTGAAGGGTCGAATTAAAAAAGATGTGGAGACATCCTCGTCGGAGTCCACGATCGCTGGAGAATGGAGTCTGAAAGTCTCCTCATCAGAGAACTGGGTCTCTCTCATACTGGCTCAGAGAATGGGATCTCTACTTTGGAGTCCCTATGACACCCCATGAAAACCCTAGCCTGCATAACATAGAGAATGGGATCTCTAGTTTGGAGTCCTTACAGATCACACGAAAACTCTGAGACCAAAAATAAAGATGGGGACCGCACAAATAATGATTGCAGACACGTACACATCATACTGCAAACTCGGAACCACTCTGAATGTCGAGTCTGAATCTGAAAATCCAGAGAGTGAAATCTGACTGGCATATGGACTGGAGAATACGAGCCATAGAACTCTAATCAATACTCCCCATTTCTCCCATACTTGTTGAAAAACAATGACATCGACAAAATTGGGAGAAGACGTGAAAAGATGGGGAGAAACAAAAACTTATATCTATTTTTTTATAGTTGTTTCTTTCCTTTTTCCTTTTCGGATATTTCTTTTTTTCGGCTATTATCCTTTTTTTATAGCCGACTCCCCTTTTTTTATTTTATTGTGCCGTTCATTTTTTTACGGCTTTCCTCTCTCTTTTTTTTGTCTTTGCACGACCTAGGGTTCCACAATGGAACCCGATGCCGCCGCCATGGGAGAATCACTGGAGGGGCTCGATGGTAGCCTCTATCATTGAGTGAGCCTGGAGCCAAGGGACTGCGAGAAGGAAGGCGGAGGGGCATCGCTGCCGCCAAGGGGGAGGATGGTACCGTGGCGACGGTGTGGCCTACACTTGGTGGTGGTGCCTGTTTGCTGGAAGGTTGAGGGCAGTTGGGGAGGTGCACCGACGATCTTTGAAGGGCACCTGGAGATCGCCTGGAGGAGATGTTGCTGTTGTGGCATTGCCTAGCACGTGATGGAGGAGGAGAGTGGTAATTGGAGCATCGCCTAGCACGATGGAGGAGTAATGCTGCTGCTTGGAGGAGTTCGACGATGTGGGCACCACATGTGGGCTTGGAGATCTCCGCCTGGAGATAGATCTGGAAGTAGATGCACTGCCTCCCTTTTTTTAAGAACTACGGCTGGAAGATATGCCGACTTGCGCGAGCACATGGAACATGAATCTTCAAGAGCAAAACGAAACCAATCTGAACGTGTGTAGCAGATCGAATGTGCAGAATCCCGATGAGATGGAGCTTCGCCTGTAGCTCCTGGAGGCACTGTAGAATTTCTTCAATCATCATTAGGGTTTCACGACGAAATCCAACAAGAACCTAGAGATGATCAGAATGACGGTGGAGATATTCGGGGCATCGAACAGAGCTAGGGCTCTAGGAACCATGGAACCGTCGACGATGATCATTGAGCAAAACTTAAGTTTTCAATAGAAACCCTAGAACTTAGACTTGAACAATCCCAAATATAATAATCTTCAAGAACATAACACCAAAATCGAATCTCAAATAAAATATAAAATACATCCTCGAGAATCAAACCCGCTCAGATAGCATGTTAGAAAATGAGAATGCAGAAGCATAATCAGAGATAAAAAATAAACATGGAGAACACCATGATTTTTACATGGAACCCTACTCCTTGAGGAGTGGGATGAAACCACGGGATAACGTCTCAAAGGGCTGATGTTGCATTCAACTGTCTCATTAGATACGGGTGGTGTGGGGCTTCTTATATAGCCCCTACTGAGTCTCCAAGTCCCACATCTGGTAGATGTGAGACTAAACCACTGGATATGGTAATTAGACCCTGGAGGAATCCAATTACCCATCTACACAAGTGACGTATTATGAGTAACATCTCCATCAATTTCCCCATCATGTTGCAAATAAGATCCTAAGTATCTAAAAGAATCTTTCTTTTGAATTTAATCGTCTTAAAAGTTTTAAGACGATTAAATTCAGAAGGCCGTATCGGCGATATATCGGCGATATATCGCCGATATATCGGTATCGAGAGGTTGGGGGTATCGAAATCAGAGTGTATATCATTTTACAGGGATATCAGCGATATATCCCCGTATCGGCTCATATCGGTCAGAAATGAATGGATTCAGTACAAAAAATACAAGATATCGACCGATATCACCGGTATTTCGTCGATATCCCTATATATAAATGTTATTATTCATGCAAGTTTGATTCCACTACCTATCTAGCTACACCTAGTATTAAAACAATCTATGATTTATATACAATGGTAGGGTATGGTGCGACAGGAGGGTGCATACAATGGTTCTTCAACTTGGTGTATATTTACAAGTTATTTCATGTTGTAAAACTTGAATGAAATCCATTTCCAATATCTATAAGTCAATTCTTCAAAAAAAATCTATAAGTCACGAATCAACATTAATATCGATATGTTCGAAATTATCGATATATGCAATATAAGCTTTATAGATGATCGATATGTGTGATCTAAGGGTATATTTGTAAGTTATTTAGTGATCTAAGAACTTGGATGAACTCCATTTTCAATATATATATATATATATATAGGTCAACAACTAACAGTACAATCGCATCGATATATGCGATATAAGGTTCATAGATGATCGATATGTGTTATCTAAGAGAGTAAGAGTACATTTGTAAATTATTTAGTGATCACAATACTTGGATGAACTCCATTTTCAATATATATATAGTATGCCAACAACTAACAATGTCAGCGATATGTTCGATATGATTGATATGTGCACTATAAGGATCATAGTCCTCATAAATGATCTATATGTATTTTCTAGGTGTATATTTGTATTATTTCATGTTATAAGAACTTGAATGAAATCCATTTCCAATATTTATAAGTCAAGTATCAATACTAATATCGATATGTTCGATATGACCGATATGTGCAATATCGATATGTGCGATATATGGTCTATAAATGGACCGATATGTGTGATATAAGTGTGTATTTGTACGTTATTTGTTGTTTTAATATCTTGGATGACCTTAATTTCTGAAAAAAATGCCAGAAAATTGACTTTTTTGTGCCATTTTCGACATTTCCACCGATATCGTCGATATATCATCGATATACCCCGATATATCCATTTCCGGGCGGCCCGAAACGATATCGATATCGATACGACAAAACTTCACCTCGAGTCCTTCACTATTGGTTCCATCAAATGTGCACTCCATATATTTAGTCTTACCCCTACTTATACGAAAACCTTTAGTCTCTAAGGCATCTCTCTAAACCTCCAGCTTCTCATTTACTCCATCTCTTGTCTCATCAATCAACACAATATCATCGGTGAACAACATATACCAAGGTATCTCATCCTGAATGCGGCTAGTCAAATCGTCCATAATCGAAATAAAAAGAAATGGACTCAAAGCCGAACCTTAATACAAACTGATGTTGATGTTAAAATAATCAGCCTTCCCAGATTGGATCCTTACACAAGATGAAGCTCCATCATACATATCCTTTAAAAGATTAATGTATAAGACAAGTACTTGTCTCTTCTCTAAAACTCTCCATAATATCTGTGAGACCCCTCGTAGTGGGACCTGAACTTGTTTGCAAAAACTGCTCTTATCCAATATCCAAAAAAATTGATTGAGCACTTCGTAGAGCTTATCGAGATCTTTCCAACGAATCAAAGAGCACAAAAATTCGAGTTCAGAAGCCCACGTTACGGTAATTTTAGCAAGTCGGGGTCTCGATCAAATTCAGATCCGAACCAAGATCTGGATCCGGATTTGCACTCACATAAAAACCCCCAAAAGCCATCTCTCTCCCAAAACGCTCAAAATCCAATGAAAACCTCTTCCTCCTCCTCCCCCCTCACTGGAGCATGTCAGAGCGCGTCGACTCGACGATACGAAGCCGCCATCACGTAGGTCACCCTCGTGTGTGGGTTCACATCGTCAACGGAGCGCCGAACACAATTTTCCCACGGGTGGAGATTCCGAGGTTGCAAGTTTTTCTTGAGGTACAATACTCTCCTTCCCTCTTGCTGTGGTTTCCAAGTTGTTACTGGATATCGATATTGGATAATTGAGCACCGAAATCGACATTTAAGGCCTTGCTTGGGATCGACTCTTGGTGCACAAGAAGTAAAAAGAAACGAGTGACTTACAGATCCATCCTCATTTCTAATGCTGTAAAAATAAAGAAAAGGGGCCATGGCGTCTAGCAAAGAATTGTTGTGCGATGTTACAGTTATGGGCATTCTTGAGAATGAGAAAATGAAAAGTTGTTTATCACGTAGCCCTAGAACCCTCTTATATAGGAGAAAGACTCTAGGGAGAAATTACATAAAGAAGACGGAAAAACATGAGAAATATAAGTAAAAACAGATATATAAGAAAACTCTCAACACTTCCCCTCAAGCTGGAGCATATATGTCTATCATGCTCAGCTTGGAACAACAACGCTGGGAAAGACCCCTTCCGAGAGCTTTGGTAAACATGTCTGCAATCTGTTCTCCTAAAGCAACATGGGAGGTGGAAATAAACCACTTTGGATCAAGTCATGGGTATAATGACAATCAAATTCGATGTGCTTCCTTCTCTCATGGAAGGTTGGATTATTAGCTATAAATCGAGCTACTTGATCATCACGTTTGAGATGCATTGGAAGAGGTACCTCAACATCAAGGTCAGTTAGAACAGACTTGACCCACATCATTTATGTGCTCCCTTGGACCATAGCCTTATATTCTGATTCAGCGCTGGATCGAGCAACAACAATTTGTTTCTTACTCTTCTATGAGACCAAGGAGCTACCAACGGACACGGTGAAGCCTGAAGTGGACTTCCTGTCCTTATAACACCCAACATAATCTGCGTCGACACATCCAGTAACTGAGAGTGACGTGTCTCTCCTGAAAAGTAGACCTGCACCTGGAGAGGATTTTAGATATCTCAATATCATACAAACTGCATTCATATGAACTTGTCTAGGTTGCTCAATGAACTGGCTAACTCTGCTCACAACAAATGATATGTCAGGCCTGGTAGTAGTAACATAAAGCAACTTCCCTACCAGTTCCCTATACCGTCTCTTATCTCTCTCCTTAGAGTCATCATCATAAAGTTTAGGATTAGGATCCATTGGTGTGGTAGCAAGTCTGCAACCCGTCATACCTGTCTCACCCAGAAGATCAGTAACATACTTCCTTTGCGTCATAATCGTACCTTGTTGACTGCTGCAAACTCCAAGCCAAGAAAATAACATAACTTGCCAAGATCCTTGGTCACAAACTGTCGTCCAAGGAACTCCTCGGTAGCCAGAATACCATGTTCATCGTTACCAGTAACAACAATATCATCAACATAAACTAGAACAACAACCGTACCTCCCCGAGTTCCCTTAACAAAGAGAGAATGACCTGCAGTAGATCTGACAAATTGTTCAATCAACTCTGAGAGCTTTTAAAACCAAGCCCTCAGACTCTGCTTAAGGCCATATATGTCCTTGTGAAGTCGACACACTGATAAACACGAATTATCGGAGGTCTATAAAGTATGTCTCACACAAGGCGGAGACAACCGAGGTCGCTGCGGTGACCCACAATAAAATGTATTTAATCAATAATTAACCCACACTATAGATCAAGCAATAAGAAATAAATGTGGAGTTAAAATTTATTTTTAACTCTGCATAAAAGATTGTATAGGACAAGTATGCAGAGAGTTCGAACATAGGGAGCAAACAAGGTAGATACACAAGTGTGTGTGTGTGAGTGTGAAGTGTGTCTACACTATGCAAAGCAAATGATTTTTGTGGGTTTTTAATTTTTAATTTTTTTAATTTAATTTTCAATTTTGTATTTTGGTTTTTAATTTTCTAATTTTTATAATTTTATATTTTATATTTTTTTCTTTTTCAATATTGGAATATAAAGACAATGTAATAAAAGAGAAGATAGAATATTAAGAAAAATATGCAAAAATAGCCAAAAAATTCAGAAATAAAATTTTTTTGGTATTTTTATGATTTTTTACTGTTTTTGTGATTTTTGGGTGTTTTTCAAAATGTTTTTGGTATTTTTAAACACTGAAATAAACCAAAACAGTGAACAAGCTACTGGATGGGGGTAAAATGGGAATTAAAAATATCAGATAGCCACAAAATATTTTCAAACTATTTTTCAAATAAAGACAATAACAACAGGAGACTACAAGACCTGAGTTTACAATTTTTGGGGTTTTCTATAATTTTTGAGAATTTTTTGAAGTTTTTAAGTATTTTCTAATTTTTAAGATTTTTCTTTTGAGTTTTTTTTATGATTTTTGGATTGACACTAAAATAGGGTAAAATAGACAGTATGGAATTTTTTTGGAATTTTTCAAGGTATTTTAAGATTTTTTTGGTATTTTCTAAGCTAGACAGTAAATACAAAGCATGTTTTTGATTTTTAATAAATATGAAAATGAAGTAAAATCAAAAACTAAAATTATGGCGTTAAAGAACAAGCACACAAGAGCTTAACCCTATTTTTTGAGAATTTTTCGAATTGATGCCCTAATTAAATCAAGCAAGCACACAAAAATATCACAGCCTGGCAGGGGTATATATGCAAATATCCAAAAGTCCAGGGGCATACATGCAATTTTCCTCAAAAACTAACACTGAATATTTAATTTCCAGGACCAATTACAAATACACAGACCCGCAGGGGTGTCGGCGCAAATTACCCACCAGGGCACGTGACTTGCACGCGCCTGGTAGGGACCTAAGAGCAATATCAAAAACCTCTGGGGGCTAACATGCAATTTTTCCAAAAAGTTTACACTTAATATAAAATTCCTTGGACTGAAACGAAATAATAAAAGGGCCGAGGGCCCCCTTGGAAAATGCCCGCACCTCACATGTACAGGTCACGTGAGGTGACGTGGCAGGGGACCTATGCGTAATACGAAATGTCTAAGGGCCTACTTGCAAAATTTACAAAATATTTAAACTTCTAAATAAAATTTCAGGACTAAAAGAAAACTACAAAAATAGCGAGGGTATACTTGCAAAAATCCCTCGTTGAGGTGATCCAACGGCGCTGGGTTCCTCACTTGACACGTGGCGCGGATCCAATGGCCGATGACGCTTCGCATTGGACGGCGAAGATTAGATCGCTGGGAGACGATTCGACGGTGGCGAACGTTGCTCCATCCAACGGTAGCTGTGTAATCTGGAGGGTCTCCTCGATCCGACGGTTGGGAGGCGAGGACCAAGAACAACGATGAGCGCCGGTGAGGGCGAACTTCGTCGTCCAAGATCTCCGCCCTCCGGCGACTATTGGGCTTCAAAATGGACGTGGAGGCTCCTGGGGGTCTCCTCTTCCTCCTGGGGGCGTCAGAATGCCACGTCGAAGGCCGGGGTGCTCGCGGGGTGCCGGCGGAGTTGGGGGGCTCGGCTGAGCTCCGGCGAGTGCCAAAATCGCTCCCAGGCGCTAGTCAAAGCGCGTTGACCCTGCAAAAATGATTAGGAGGTCCAGGGCAAAATGCATGGACCTTAGGAAGGGGGAATCGAGGCGAAAAGTGACGCGGCGGTGACTGGCCGGAGTTACGCTCCGGCGAGGTGAGGAGATTTGGCGAAATACCCGATAGATCTCAAAATTTCTTGAGGGCTTATGCTCCTAAGACTAAATCTAACCTAATGAACGAGAAAGAAAGGGATGAAGTGGTCCTCAATGGCCAGAACCAGAGGAGGAGATGTACCTCGACCGCCGGTGTTGCGGGAGGTGGTAGAGGCACCTTCGACCTCGAACGCCTTGGCTGATGAGCTCGCGGTGGAGCTGTCGCCTCTAGGGAGCTTCAGAGCGCAAGAGAGGCGGAGAGGGGTGGACCAAAGGGACTCGATTTTCAAATTGAAGTTGGGCGTTCGCTTTTAAGTGGTTTGACCCATGACCAAGGTGCTCCAAAGATCGAGCCGGATCTGGTGAAACGATGGCTCTGTCCCCCAAAAAACGCAAGGACGTGATAGACCACTAATCAAGGGACAAAAGTCATGGAGGGCTCGATCTAAAAAAATGCAAGATGGAGGCTAGAAAAATCGACAAAGAGTGGGTCAAACCGAGGTCTGACAACGGCTACAGGGTCTAGGGTAGACAGTTGACCGAGGTCAACTGTGACTGCCTCCTGGTTGGTCCACGTGGACCAACCAAGAAAAAGATCCTGAAAAAGACTTATAAATTCAATAAAAAATCGAAAATGATTTTATTACATTATGGTTATAAAATAAAAAATGTTTATTATTTTATGTAGTATTTTATTATGATTTTTAATTTATTTTATGAGGTATATTTTTATAAGTTTACTTTTTAGCCCTATATAGGTATATTACCTATGTATTTTAGTATTTTATTTTTATTTGGTATTTTTGATTTTATTTATTTTTGTTTCTTATTTTATAAAATTATAAAATGCTTTTATGTACACAAATATATTTTTGTTTTATTTTTCTGATATATTTTGTATATTTAATAAAATAGAAGTATGTATGGTATAGGTATGTATATAGGTATTGTATCTATGTGTTTTATGTAGGTATTTTTATTTTGTATTTTATTTAGGCTTTTATTCTAATTTTAATATACATAAGTATTATAAGTAATAATTACAAGATTATAAAAATATAAAAATACAAAAATAATGAATAAATAATAAATTGAATATTTTAATCAGTACAGCTATACAATGTGGGTCCAAAACTCAACTTTCAAACCGTAGCTCCGCCAAATGCGAAACCACCACTATTAAAAAGATTATTTTATTCTATATACAATTAAAGGTAAGTTTGCTGCATTTGGAGTTTTCAGTTGTGAGATACAGGTCTGGGAAGTTGGGATTCTGGATTTTTATTCAGAGGCATAATTTTTTATCTGTGTATTATTTTTCAGTGAAATAAATTTTGTATTTTTCTTTATTTAATTACCTACAACTTTCATGTACAAAGTTTCTTTATTTGATGTACAAAAAGTGGAACCAAAAATGGGTCCCAAAATGAATAAAGAATGAATAGACAGTATAGGTATTTGACCCTTATCTCCCCCTACTTTATTCTTTGTCGACCTATTCATCGAGATTCCTAGGTCTCAGGGTTTTGGGTCATAAAATATTTACAATATTTTATTCTTTTTCTTTTATTTATTCTATAATTTTTGCTTTAATTACAGTATTTTTTACACTAATTGGATGCACATGCATGAATGCTAAGATGCTCTATTTAAGGCTATATACAGGCATCTGCTAGGGTTTTTGGTGCCAAAATGATAGAATAAAGATGATGAAATGTGGATTCATCACACACCATACTAGACTCCCCATCCGCAGCAAACCCCGGTGGCTGCTGCATGTAAACTTCTTCCTGCAGATCACCATACAAGAAAGCATTTTTCACATCCAGCTGGTATAGCGGCCAGTCACGTACCACAACAACCGCAATAAGAATCCGCAACGTGGAATGCCATGCAATTAGTGAAAAAGGTATCATGATAGTCCACCCCATACGTTTGGGTGAACCCACGAACAACCAACCTAGCTTTATATATGTCAATTGTACCATATGTACGATGTTTCACAGTAAACACCCACTTGCTGCCAACAATAGATGCACCTGGAGGAGCTTGCACAATGCTCCACGTACCTCGAGATTGTAAAGCCGTCATTTCTTCTTCCATTGCTAGACACCATTGATTAATGTGCAGCGCCTCTTGATAAGAACGTTGTATCTCTACTACTGACAACCCCAGAATGAAACTTTGAAATTCCTCGGAAAGACGATCCAATGACACATAGGAAGCAAGAGGATGCATAGTGCATGCACGCTTCTGCTTCCATAGAGCAATATATTTACCAATGCAACTTCTGTGTGACAATCAGGCAACATTGTTTATTGCCAACAATCCAGCCTTCCATGAGAGAACAAAGCATATTGAAGTTGTCTGCCACTACACTAGAGACTTGATCCAGAGAGGCTTGATTTCTACATCTCATGTGAGCTCAGGGGATCAGACTGCTGATATATTTACCAAGCCGTTGCTCAGAGGACCCTTCCAGAGATGCTCTTCCAAGCTGAGCATGATCAACATTTATGCTCCACCTTGAGGGGGAGTGTAGAGAGTATTATTATTATATGTGTTATGTATTGTTTAGTATTTTCGTATTGTTCTCTAGACTACTCTGTACTTTACCCATTAGGTCTCTCCCTATATAAGAGAGGCCAGGGTTCTCTTGAATGATCAGTTGCTAATTTTCTCCCAACATGGTATCAGAGCCTAAACCCTAGGGCTCATCCCACCACCCGCCCCCACCACCCGTCGCCGCCCCTCCTCTCGTCGCCGCCCTTCCTCTCGCCGACTCCCTCCTCTCGCCGCCTCCCTCCTCTCTCGCCGGCCCCTCTCCTCTCTTCTCGTTGGCCCCTTTCCTCTCTTCTCGCCGGCCCCTCTCCGCAGCCGGTTCCGCCTCTAGGCGGCCGCCAGCCCGGCCCCTACGCCGTGCTCTTGCTCGGCCACCACGACGTGCTCCAGCCGCTAGCCCAGCCGCCGCCGCCAGTCGTGACCTAGCCGTGCCCTAGCCGCCGCCGTGCCCTAGTCGTGCCCTAGCCGCTGCCGTACCATAGGCGGTTATCGCTGTACCTCCTGTTGACTTGATCGCAGCCCGCTCGTCCTCCGGATCTATGGATTTGGGTGCGTAACGTCTACATACGCACTCAAATCCTATGCAATCTCTGTAGACATTTGTCACTCGGTGTACAAACCCTAGTTCTTTTCCAGCGGCGATATGTCAGAATCCAAGGTGGATATGCCATCCATAGGCGCGTTCAAGGGTCCGACGCCAATAGTGAAGATGGATGGTTCAAACTACGAGCCCTGGGCGATGCAGTTCATGAGCCTAATGAAGTCAAACGGTAAGAAGCACATTCTTATCGAGGATGAGCCAGCAGAGAAGACATGATTTATGCCTCGTGGGAGGCTGATGATTCGTATGCCAAGGTTTAGCTGTCAGGCACACTATCGATGGAGATTGCCAATGATGTCCTCCATCAGCCCACTGCCAAGGCAATATGGGATATTCTGGCTGCAACATACTCACAAGTGCATAATGAAACCAAGATGTTACAGCTTCAGCATGATATATTCACGATGAAGCAGAACGGCAGACCACTTCACTCCTTGTACACGTCTCTGAGAGGGATGTTTGAGAAGCTATACAGTACCATCCCACTCACAGCAACCCCTGAGCAGCAAAAGACGTTTCAGAATGCCACCATGGTGGACGTTCTACTTGCAGCCCTAGATCCTGAGTACGAGGCTTCCCGCTCTCAGATTTTGGCAGATGCAGTTATTCCTCCAATGGAGGATGTTTACCGGAGGCTCAGTCGCATATCAGTGCCTTCCAGCTCATCTACTCTACCCCCATCGGCGATGGCGGTATCGCGTGGGAGAGGTAGTCAGTCTTCTGATCGTGGACGTGGTCGTGGAGGTGGTAGGGGTGGTCGCTTTCGTCACCCCTGTTCGTACTGTCACCGCACATGCCACTCGGAGGATACATGCTACTCTAAGCATGGGTTCCCAGCATCAGCGAGGGTAGCTGAGCATGTTTTGCCCTAGTCAGTATCCAATGCAGACAATCATTTTGAGGAGCTCGTGGCACGTCTACGTGATATTATGCCACAATCTACTGCTAATTCTCCTGTTGGACCTTCTGATGTCGGTGCCTCTGCCTCTGCCAGTTCCTCGACCGTCGCTAGTACCTCAGGTAGTGCTACTGCATTTACCACTTGTCATGATATATCAGATTGGATTATAGATTCTGGTGCTACACATCACATCTGCTGAGATCAAGAGAGACTTGAGTCCTATAGGGACATTCCCCATGGCCGTTCAGTACAGATCGCAGATGGTACTCATTCCCCCCTTGTGGGACCGGGGGAGGTCTTCCTATCTTCTTCTATGCGCCTATAGAATGTTTTACATGCTCCTCAGTTCTCTATGAATTTGTTGTCCACTAGTCAGATTACGAAGGATTTGCACTGTCGTGCTATATTTGTCCCCTCTTCTCTTATTTTTCAGGGCATACTAACGGGCAGGGTGATTGGCTGTGGCTCTGAGCAGAATGGTCTGTATCGCTTGGTCCGGAATTCTTATGCGGGTGTCTCTTCTTATTCAGCCGGACCAATATCTCCGTACATCTGGCATCTTCGCTTTGGTCAGCTCCCGCTCCAGAAAATGTGACATCTTCTACCTCAGATCTCTCCCAGTTCTTCCTTTCGTTGTGATGCGTGTCAGTTGGGAAAGCATCATAGGTCCAGCTTTCCTAGTCGTCAGAGTCGGATCAGTAGCTCCCTGTTCGAGTTGTTGCATATTGATATTTGGGGTCCAAGTCGTGTTCCCGATCATCAGGGACACAAGTTCTATCTGGTTGTAGTGGATGATTTCTCTCGTGTATCTTGGATCTTTCTTTTAAAGAATAAATCTGAAGCAGGAGATGTGATTAAAATTTTGATTAATGAAGTGCAGAATGTTTTTTCCTCTACTGTCAAATATGTTCGTACAGATAATGCTCTGTAGTTCTGCACAAGGTCTCTTTCTCAATTTCTCTCCTCAAAGGGCATTATTCATCAAACTACTTGTCCTTACACATCTCACCAGAATGGCGTTGCAGAAAGAAAGCACCGTCACCTTCTTGACATTACACGAACCCTTCTTATTCAGAGTTCTGCTCCTATGTCTTTCTGGGGGGATGCTGTCCTAACAGCTTGTTACCTAGTCAATCGTATGCCGTCTTCTGTCCTAGGTGAGAAAATTCCTATGTCTATTCTTTTTCCTGATAAGGAATTATTCTCACTTACCCCTCGTGTCTTCGGTATTGTTGCCTGTGTTCATCTTCTCACTCCAGGACTTGACAAACTCTCTCCTAGAGCTGTCAAGTGTGTCTTCGTTGGTTATTCTCGGACTCAGAAGGGCTATCGCTGTTATGACCTCATAAACAAGAAATACTTTGTCAGTGCTGATGTCACGTTCTTTGAGTCTGTTATGTATTTCTCTCCTGCAGGTGACAGGTTGGTACCATCCACTACCAATGACGATGTCTATGTTCCTCCACCTCCTACGTGGGGTTCACCTCAGTCTACTCATGTACCAGTTACTATGTCATCTTCACCACCACCACCTCCACAACCTCCCATTCCACCTTTACCAAAATTCTATACGCGTCGGTCAGGTCCTGCTCAGGCTATACGTCCGACATCCAGCACGCCTCAGGTACGTGTTGATGACATTACTACTGACGGGTCAGATATGGTACATGTGCAGGATTCTTTACTGCAAGAGGAGACGACACCACCCATTTCAGTGGACGATGACCTAGATGTTCCTATTGCTATTCGGAAGCAGAGGAGGACGTGTGCTTCTTATCCCTTTGCTTCTCAGGTGACTTTTCATCGCCTCACAGGCGATTTCCAGAGATTTGCAGCAGCTTTGTCATCTGTGGACATACCACAGACCTATCAGGATGCTTTGAAGATTGATGTCTGGCGATTGGCTATGGAAGATGAGATGCGGGCCTTATAGACTCGTGGCATATGGAGCTTGGTTACTGCTCCTCCTGATGCACCCATTGTTAGCTGTAAATGGGTATTCACAGTGAAATACCACGCAGATGGCAGTCTAGATCGTTACAAGGCTCGATTGGTCGCTCGAGGCTTCACGCAGACGTATGGTGTGGACTATATGGATACATTCTCTCCGGTGGCTCGTCATTCTACACTTCGCATACTCCTATCTGTTGCAGTGGTACGTGACTGGACTATATCTCAACTTGATGTCAAGAATGCTTTCTTGTATGGAGATCTGCAGGAGGAAGTCTACATGCAGCAGCCACCAGGGTTTACTGCTGAGGGGGAGAACCATAAGGTGTGTAGACTTCACAAGGCAATTTATGGCCTTAAACAGAGCCCAAGGGTGTGGTACCAGAAACTTTCTCATCTGATTGAAAGACAGGGGTTCAAGAGATCGAATGCAGGCCACTCACTGTTTGTTCAGAAGTCCTCTACAGGTACGGTTGTCATCATGGTCTATGTTGATGATATTCTGGTTACAGGAGATGATGTTCAGGGAATAGAGAGGGCAAAAGCGTTCCTAGGCCGTCAGTTCGTCACGAAGGACCTTGGAACCCTAAGATACTTTCTGGGGCTGGAATTTCCCAGGAATGCACAGGGTCTAGTGATCACCCAAAGGAAGTACATTACAGATTTCTTGACCGAAACAGGCATGGCTGGATGCAGACCATCGAGTACTCCCATGGATCCGAGCATGAAGCTGTATGATGATGACACTGCGAAAGTAGACAAGAGGAGATATAGAGAAATGGTGGGTAAGCTCCTTTATATCACTATAACTCGACATGATATTGCCTTTGCAGTAAGCCGGGTGAGTCAATTTATGAAGCAGCCAAGGTAAGTTCATATATACGCCATATACATGATACTGAGGTATCTGAAGTCTTCTCCAGGTTCAGGGTTGCTATTCCGAAAGGACACAGATCTATCTATTTCAGCATGTGCAGATGCCGATTATGCAGGTTGCCCTAAGGATAAAAAGTCAACCTCAGGATTTGCCATTTTTGTTGGGAGCTCTTTGGTCTCTTGGAAAAGCAAAAAGCAAACCGTTGTGGCAAGGTCCAGTGCAGAATCTGAGTATAGGGCCATGGCGCAAGCAAGCACGGAAATGATGTGGGTTCGATCTGTTCTAGAGGATCTACATGTAGACATACCTGTACCTATGCAACTTCTGTGTGACAATCAGGCAGCATTTTTATTGCCAGCAATCCAGCCTTCCATGAGAGAACAAAGCATATTGAAGTTGATTGCCACTACACTAGAGACTTGATCCAGAGAGGCTTGATTTCTACATCTCATGTGAGTTCAGGGGATCAGACTGCTGATATATTTACCGAGCCGTTGCTCAGAGGACCCTTCCAGAGATGCTCTTCCAAGCTGAGCATGATCGACATCTATGCTCCACCTTGAGAGGGAGTGTAGAGAGTATTATTATTATATGTGTTATGTATTGTTTAGTATTTCCGTATTGTTCTCTGGACTACTCTGTACTTTACCCATTAGGTCTCTCCCTATATAAGAGAGGCCAGGGTTCTCTTGAATGATCAGTTGCTAATTTTCTCCCAACATTTTTCACATCCAGCTGGTATAGCGGCCAGTCACGTACCACAACAACCGCAATAAGAATCTGCAACGTGGAATGATATGCAATTAGTGAAAAGGTATCATGATAGTCCACCCCATACGTTTGGGTGAACCCACGAACAACCAACCTGGATTTATATAAGTCAATTGTACCATTTGTATGATGTTTCACAGTAAACACCCACTTGCTGCCAATAATAGATGCACCTGGAGGAGCTTGCACAATGCTTCACGTACCTCGAGATTGTAAAGCCACCATTTCTTCTTCCATTGCTAGACACCATTGATTAATGTGCAGCGCCTCTTGATAAGAACGTTGTATCTCTACTACTGACAACCCCAGAATGAAACTCTGAAATTCCTCGGAAAGACGATCCAATGACACATAGGAAGCAAGAGGATGCATAGTGCATGCACGCTTTTGCTTCCATAGAGCAATAGACACATTGAGATTTTAAGTACACATAGGAGGTGTAACATCTTGGATATCCTGCAGCTCATGCTGTATATGTAAATCACCATTGCCATTAGATGAACTCAAATGTTCAGAACATACATCGGGCGTGCTGGATGACTGGCAAGGCACTTGAGCACAAGGTCTACGCTGATAAACATGGCGAAAGAATGGAGGTGGTGGAGGTGGTGGCGGTGGTAAAGAAGACGTAGGAGGTGATGGAGGTGGTGGCAATGGTGGAGTAGAGATTAGAGGTAGAGGCATATATACCTCTTCTCCATCCTCAAAAGAAATGAGCATGTCACTTGTAGGAGAGAAGTACATAATAGACTCGAAAAAGGTTACATCATCACTAACATAGTACCTTTGTCGAACATGGTCGAAGCAACGATATCCTTTTTGGGTCTTGAAGTACCCAACAAACACACATTTGACCGCTCTAGGAGAGAGCTTGTCAAGACCAGGGGGCATCTGATGAACGAAAGCCACAGAACCAAAAACTCGAGGTGTGAGAGAAAAAAGATATGTCTCGGGAAACACAATCGAGAATGGGATCTTTTCTCCCAGAACAGAAGAGGGCATACGATTAACAAGGTAACAAGCAGTTAGGACCGCATCCCCCCAGTATGAATGAGGAGCACGACTTTGGATCAAAAGGGTCCTTGTAACATCTAGAAGATGGCGGTGTTTTATTTCAGTCACTCCATTCTGTTGCGAAGTATATGCACAAGATGTTTGATGGACAATAATATGAGACGCAAGAAATGTGGCAAGCTAATTAGTACCAAACTCCAAAGCATTGTTAGAACGTATATACTTGATTTTTGCAGAAAAAATATTCTTTATTTCAATAATGAAGGACTGAATGAACCAGCATCAGATTTGTTTCTAAGAAGAGAAACCCAAGACAACCTTGAAAACTCATCAATAGCAACTAGATAAAATCTATGCCCCTGATGATCAGGGACACGACTGGGACCCTAAATATCGAAATGAAACAACTCAAACAGACCATGACTACTTCGGCCTTGACGACTTTGGAATGTAGACCGATGATGCTTCCCAAGCTGGCAGGCCTCGCACTGAAAGGTGGAGCGAGGGAAAATCTGTGGAAGAACGTGGCACAACTTTTGCAGAGGAAGATGACCAAAACGAAGACGCCATATGTAAGGAGATGTAGACCCAGTGCGAATGGAAGAAGCACCAGCATAAGGAGATTGCACTAGTATGTAGAGACCTCCTTGCTTACGACCAGTGGCAATCACCCTGCCCGTTAGAATGTCCTAAAACACAAGAGCAGATGGGTCATAAATGACACGACAATGTAAATCTTTGGTGATTTGACTAATAGATAATAAGTTCATTGAAAAATCAGGAGCATAAAGAACATTTTGAAGACTCATCGCAGGAGTTAGCTGCACTTCCCCCTGACCAGTAATGGGAGAACGTGTTCCATCTGCTATCACAATAGATCGTCCAAGCTGTGTTGGACCACAAGCACAAAACTGACTTCTATCACCACATAGGTGATGGGATGCACCTGAGTCCATAATCCATTCTGACAAATCTTCCATGTAACAACTAGTGAAGGCATATGCTATACCTGAAGAAGATGATGCAACAGAGGCAACTACCTATGAGGATCCTGAAGGAGAGCCGGATGGTCCTGGAGTAGGCATGATCTCCCTGAGTCTAGCCACAAGCTCGTCAAATCTCTCATCAGCAACTGGAGTAGAGCTCCCAACTTGTTGAGTATATTCGGAGACTCTAGCGGTAGCATGAAACCCATGCTTAGAATAGCAGGTTTCCTCAGAGTGGCCAATCCTGCGGCAGAAGGTGCACGACTGACGTGATCGACCACCTCATCCTCTACCACGGATAGATCCGTCCTACCACGATATGGAGTAGGGTTCCCCCTATCACGAGATGCAGCCATAGCGGATGATGTCTGAGACTGCGCATTACCACCAGAGGAGATAGACAACCTATTGAGTCTGCGATATGCCTCCTCCATTGGAGGTATGGTAGCATCTGTAAGAATCCGGGCGCGGGCTGAGTCATATTCAGGATCAAGGGCCGCTAGAAAGACCCCAGTCATCACAGAATCTCTGTAAGCCTTGAGCTGCTCTGGCGTAACAGTCAAGGGAATGTAGCCGTGTAGCTTCTCAAACATGCCCTTCAAGGAAGTGTAGAGGGTATGGAGAGGTCGACCATTCTACTTCGATGTAAAGATATCATGTTGAAGCTGTAATATCTTCGACTCATTCTTTGCTGGAGAGTATGTCGCAGCGAGAATGTCCCACATAGCCTTTGCAGTAGGCTGACTCAACACGTCATTTGCTATCTTAGTAGACACCGTCCCGGATAGCCATACCTGTGCATAGGCATCATCTGCCTCCCATGAGGCATTAATCCCAGTCTTGTCACTCGGCTCCTCCACCGTGAGGATGTGCTTCTTGCCATTACACTGCATCAGACTCATGAACTGCATGACCTACAATTCATGATTCGTGCCGTCGATCTTGACGATGGGGGTTGGACCTTTGAAGCCCCCCATGGATGGAACATCAGCTTTGTTATCAACAATGATGACAACTATCACCAAAACTGGGACTGCAACAAATAAGACCTGTGTCTACACAAACATATGGGAAGATAGTTGTGGGTGTAGACTCATAACACAACTTCTTCCATTCTTTGAAGCCGCCTTTGGGTGGTTAGGTTGTTTTTTTAGACGATCACTTTACACCGTAGAGGTCCAAAAGGGGACCTAAACCAAGACCGAGATGAGCGGGTGCAACAAAGAGATAACCATGGGGGTGACGGCCTACAAGGAGACCCGCGAGAGGCGCCTGCAGCCCTAGACAGGTACAGGTCACGGGAGGCAGTGGCAACCCTAGAGAAGCGGCGGCGGCAACCCACGCGGGGAGGCGGCCCGCGAGGTCATGCGCGAGGGGTCACGTGCGCGTGGACAGGGACGCGTGAAAAGCGGCCCCCGCGAGGAGAGAGGCAGCGATGGGCGGCGGCGCTCGCGTGGAGGGGTCTTGGTGGGGAGGGGCTAGGGTTAGGTCACAGGCTCCAGTCTAGGATCGTCGCTCTGATACCATGTTGAGAATGAGAAAATGAAAAGTTGTTTATCACGTAGCTCTAGAACCCTCTTATACAAGAGAAAGGCTCTAGGGAGAAATTACATAAAGAAGATGGAAAAATATGATAAATATAAATAAAGACAAAGATATATTAGAATTCTCTCAACAATTGCCACGTAATAATGTACATGAGGCCGCTGTATAATTTGCAAAAAATCCCTTTAGAACTTTGTACATATTCGTGATGCAAAAGCAACAAAGTTCTCCTACATTGTCTTTCTAAAAAAGCAGTTTCAAGCTGTATCAGAATTCAATAGGTGAAAGATCTAGACATCTACCTTTGACATTAGACTTATCCGTTGTGCCATGTCAACCAATGGGTATTGGTTGCCGTCAAATGATTTCTTGACGTAGAAGTTTGATACATCTTCATGTAGAAAAGCTTTTGATGTAGAATTGTTGAGGCATTTAGAGGGTTCTTGGGTATTAGGTCTTTGCTACCATAGATGTGATTTACTCACATGAATAATATATGACTGGGAGAGTTTTCCCAAATTTTGGGAGTCATTAGTTCTTGTTTCCATTTCCCTGTGTAGTATAGCATGGATAATATCGTGATCCAAAATCAATGAAATTTCCTTGAGACATTTTTTATGTCAAGTTACGGTCAAGTCATGATATATACGCGATGATCGTCAGCTTATGTAAGTCAAAGTCTGTAAAGGTTACTAGAATCAATCTTCTTCAAGGTAATCATTAGCATATGGGCGAGATTTTATGACGAACGGGGAGATGGAGTTAGGTGTCGTCAAGGGAGCGGCATGCACTCTTGGGGCCCTGGGTAGAAGCCTAGATAGTTGCGATCCCAACTGCTCCCATGTAGCTGCGATGGTTGGATGACATGTTGCTTGACATTCTTAGGTGAAATCTAATGGTGTTTGGTCTCAGTACCTGCATGCATTTAGCCCAGTGCTTCGAGAGCATGCCAAGTAGTCATGGTTGAAAGTCTAGTGTTTCACTTGTTCACTTATAGTTAGCAGTCGTGTACTGGCTGTTGTAGGTCACATTGGTTGGTACTCCAAGTGGGAGCACCAAAAGGGGAGTTCCGGGAAATGTGGTTAATAAAGTTAGGAATGAAATATAAATCTCCTGTGCATAAGGAGGATTAGGTTATTCGTGGTGATTCGAACTGCAATAAGAATAATCTTGGAAGTCTATGCCCTTACTCATGACCTACATCACGACGGGCTCTTACACGTGGGTAATGAACTTGGGCGGTCCACGATGATTTGCGGGTTACAATTTGCTTTGAGGATCAGAGTTACAATCTTATGAGTGAAGCCAAGTGGACATATCAGGAACTTAGTTAGGATGCATTGTACCCCACCACATGCCTATGGAGGCACCCCAACCCTAAGACCTTCCTCTTGCCTTAGAGTCATAGTGTGATGTCTCACCCGGACCAAGATCACATAATATTCATGAAGCTTGGGTTATTCATATCTAATGGAATGACTAGAGTGGTGTTTCTTTGTGAGGTCGGTTTACCCTATTGTTTCTTTTACACACTTTTAAATTATATCTTGCTTATAAATTTTATATCATATTGAGCAACTTTGCTCACAACGTACCTACGTGTTGGATCCGCATGTTCTCAGAAGAAGTCCAGCATTGAGTGGTCGTTGTTGGATTAGAGCTATTTCTTTTTGTACAACTATACGATTGTCTTTTGTGGTACACTACTTGTTGTAGCTTTTATTGTTTTGCTTTACTTGTAGTTTTATTGAGAAACATGAGATGTATAATGTATGGATAGACATGGTTTTTGAATGCATATATATAATATTTTGTGAACATGGATTTCAATGAAAGAATAATGGTTATGCTTATGAATGGAAAGAATTTTTTTATTTCCCATTTTTATGTAAATTTCCCCTGCTTATATTATAGTGTGTTTCGAATGTGGAAATGTATGCGTATGGAATCGGTTTGTCGAGTATCCGAATCCTAGGAGGATGGTCGTATATTTTATATCCATGTCCATATGTCTCTTCGAAGTAAAGCAAGTATTAATGCTCTGGTTCTTTATGCAGAACCATGCCGCCTCGTATGGATAAGAATATGGCGCAACAACTGGCCTTCCTTGTATATGTGGTACAGTGCATCCAACCGCGCCAAGAGGCGATAGAGCAGAGACTACAACAACAGGATGATCCCTCCTACCGTCCCCCTCACGAAGGGAGGAGAGCGCCAACTTGTCCTTTTCCCTAGAGGCAGAATAGATAGAGGATTCTGATGCTTTGCATAAGCATCAAAGCACCTATACAACATACCAGTGGGCGATGATATCACATTTCTTCCGTACAACCACCCCAGACGATGCAGAGTTGTGGATGGTAAATGTGGCCAAGGTTCTGAGGATGATCTATGCACCTGAGGATACTTGGGTATCTTTCACAGAGTACCCATTGGCGTGGTACACATAACGCTAGTGGAATACCACCAAGGAGCACCTGACCGAGCCCATCACTTGGGAGGTCTTATGTGACAAGTTCTGTATAGAGTTCTACCTGGATATTAGGTAGACTATTGGGTATAGGATCAGAGGAGAGAGTTCATCGAGTTGACATAACGGTCGATGACCGTCCAAGAGTACCTGAACCGTTATACAGAGTTGTCTCGGCATTCCCCTCCTACAATAGCTTACCCACAGGAGAACTTGTAGAAGTTCATCCGAGGGATGTGCGGGGAGGTTCAGGACAGACTCTCCACCTTGGAGCTCACCTCCATCAAGGAGGTTACTGCGAAGGCGACAAAGTGGGAGGATACATAGAGCCGCTTACAGGGAGATCGGTCACAATTACCTCCACTCCAACCTACCAGACTCGTTCGGCAGGACTTCTCTCGATTCCGTAGAGACCGTTACCACCATCTCACTGCGACGACATCAGTCAGCAGGTTCACATCATCCCCTACCTTGGGGCAGGCCTTGGCAAGTCGTGATTCAGTTTCTTTCCTCCCCTACACAGACACAAAGTCATAGGCTTAGGGGTGATAGCTTAGCTTCTAGAGGGAGCTTGTCATAGGCAGACAACTGTAAGTGTTACCATTGTAGTCATACATGTCACTTCAAGGCTCAATATCCATTGCGTGCTAGCAGTTCGGGCGTGCAGCAACAACAGAGTGGAAGACCAGTCGGGTCTTCCAGACAGTTTCATGCAAGGTTTTAAAAGCCAAACCGGACATCAAACCGAGCATGTATCGGTTTTTGGTTTTTATGTCGGACCATTGGGACCGACCGGTGAACCAGTGATGATGTTAGTTGTTCAAAAAAACCGGAAAAGACCGAACAGTTGTATTGTTGGTTTGGTTCATACGGTTCAACCGAGTCGAACCGAGTTAGACCTGTATATAATACAAATAAATATAAAAAATGCTACATCATCTTTCGAGGATTTGTTTACTCTTGTCCTTCCAATTTTTCCAATAATACGTATACCCTATTTTTAATACAATAGCATATGTCCCCTATATTTCTACAAAATAAATAGTAGTGACCATTTATTAGTACACTTGTGCTCCCATTTTACACAAACATAAGGATGATATTGTGAAATTTTTTTAAGAAAATATAAGAGCACAAATGAAATTGCTTTAAAGTTAGAGGTATAAATTTTCTTAAAAAACTCGAAAGGGCATAATAATCATATTCCGTAAAATTTATATAAATACATATATGTGATATAAAAATTAATAATTTTAAAAGCATTTAAACTCCGATTAACGACAAGTGTTGTTAATTTATTGTTTCTCATACTATGACAATATATGACGTCTTGTTCGTTTGTTATTGTTATAAGTGGACAATCTCATACACAATGTGGGAAGAGAGATGCAATACTCATATGGTAGGAAGGGACAAACGATAGTGAGACATTAACACATGTGAAGGAGAAGAGATAAATGAGTACTATACTATGGGTTATAATGAGACTAGATTGAATATTTCTGAAAAAGTTTGTATTTTACTAATCTATTGGAAATCATTTTTTGTCAAAAAATGGATGGTTGAACCGATGATTTGGTTCAACTGTTTCAACCGGGTTTAAGCGGTCCATAGAAAAGCTTTTGATGTAGAATTATTGAGGCATTTAGAGAGTTCTTTGGTATTAGGTGTTTGCTACCATAGATGTGATTTACGCACATGAATAATATATGATTGGGAGAGTTTTCCCAAATTTTGATTCATTAGTTTCTTGTTTTATTTCCCTATGTAATATAGCATGGATAATATCGTATCCAAAATCAATGAAATTTCCTTGAGACATTTTTTATGTCAAGTTACAGTAAAGTCATGATATATATACAATGATCGTCAGCGTAAGCAAGTCAAAGTCTCTAAAGATACTAGAATCAATCTTGTTCAAGGTAATCATTATTACATGGGTGAGATTTTATGACGAACGGGTAGATGGAGTTAGGTGTCGCCAAGGGAGCGGCATGCACCCTTGGGATCCCGGGAAGAAGCCTAGATTACCGTGATCTCAACCGCTGCCATGTAGATGCGATGGTTGGATGACATGTTGCTTGGCATTCCTAAGTGAAATCTGACGGTGTTCGGTCTCAGTACTTGCGTGCATTTAGCCCAGTGCTTCGAGAGCATGCCGAGTAGTCATAGTTGGTGGTCTAGTGTTTTTCTTGTTCACTTAGAGTTAACACTCGTGTACTGGCTGGTGTAGGCCACACTAGTTGGTATTCCGAGTGGGAGCACTAAGAGGGGAGTTCCGGGAAATGTGGATAATGAAGTTGGGAATGAAATATAAATCTCTTATGCATAAGGAGAATTGGTTTGTTTGTGGTGATTCAGACTACGGTAAGAATGATCTTGTAAGTCTATGCCCTTACTCATGCCCTACGCTACAACGGACTCTAACATGTGGGTAGTGAACTTGGGCGGTTCGCAATGATTCACGAGTCGGAATTTGCTTTGAGAATCGGAGTTACAATCTTATGAGTGAAGCCAAGTGGACGTGTTGGGAACTTAGTTAGGATGCATTGTACCACACCGCATGCCTACGGAGGCACCCCAACCCTAAAGCATTCCTCTTGCCTTAGAGTCATAGTGTGAGGTCTCACCCAGACCAAGACCACAGACTATCCACGAAGCTTATTTATTCATATCTAATGGAATGACTAGAGTGCTATTTCTTTGTGAGGACGATTTACCCTATTGTTTCTTTTGCATACTTTTTAATTATATCTTGCTTATTATAAATTTTATATCATATTGAGCAACTTTGCTCACAACATACCTACGTGTTGGATCCACAGGTTCTCAGAAGCAGCCGCAACAGTGAGCAGCTGTTGTTGGCTTAGAGCTATTTCTTTTTGTACAACTACGCAATTGTCTTTTGTGACACAGTACTTGCCGTAGCTTTTACTACTTACTTGTAGTTTTGCTGAGAGATATGAGATGTATAATGTATATATGGACACAACTTTTGAATGAATTTATGTAATATCTTGTGGACATGGAATGTAATGAAAGAATAATGGGTATGCTTATGAATGGAAAGAATTTTTTTATTTCCCATCTTTATGTGAATTTCTCCTGCTTATATTATATTGTGTGTTTCGAATGTAGAAATGTATGTGCGTGGAATCGATTTGTTGAGTAAATGTATCCTAGGGGGACGGTAGTCCAATATCTCCCTTGGGACTGAATCATAAGCCTTCTCCCAATCAATAGAAGTCATACGGAGGTTCTTCATTCTAGCTCTGTAAATCTCCATTGTTCTCCTCAACAAGTGGATAGCTTCAATAGTTAAGTGACCTGTCATGAATCCGAATTGATCTTCAGTTACTTTGGAAACTTGCCTCAATCTTCTTCCGATCATGCGTTACCAAATTTTCATAGTATGACTCATCAGTTTGATACCTCTGTAATTCGAACAATTTTGAATGTCTCCTTTATTCTTATAAAGATGCACCACAATGCATCTCCTTCATTCTTCAGACATTTTCTTGCTTCGCAAAATAACATTGAGTAAATTCGTGAGCCAAGTCAAACCCCATTTTTCTAGAACTCTCCAAACTTCTATAGGAATGTCATCAGGTCGTACCCATTTCCCAGGATTCGTAGCCTATAAATCCTCCTATACTTCCTTCATTTGTGTCCATTTATAGCTTGCACGATTCAAGTAAAAATAAAATAAAATTTTAATAGATATTTATTTAGATATACGGCTATAATGTATTTATATTATGTGTATGCATGTTATAGTTTTCGTTCAGGATATTATAAATGCTTTTCTTCTCTTCTGCTAAAATATGGGATTTATGTGCATACTACTTCTTTTGTTACATGTTAATTTATATGGAATTTACGCAACATAAATTCGTGACACATTTTTAGCTCTATGGCTTGTTAGTAAAATGTCAATGTCATTCGAAAATTAAATGCGAAAATTTTTCTTTGAATTTCAATAACCTAATGTGATCTCTAGCAAACATGATACTACGAGTGTTATATAAACGGGTATCCCGGATCCGCAGGACGGGCGTCACAGTAACCTCACACTATGACTCTAAGATAGTAAGGAAACCTTAGGATTGGGGGGTCACCGTACGCATGTGATGGGGTAATATGCATCCTAACTAAGTTCCCAACACATCCACTAGCTTCCCTGACAACCATGGTAGTAGCTCGTAGTCTGACAAGGATGATTTTCATAATATGATCCTTTCGGTAGTAGCTCGTAGTCTGACAAGGATGATTTTCATAATATGATCCTTTCTCTTCGCCATTATCTACTGGCGGAAAAGTAACTAGCCCAACTAAAACCAGCTCAATTGTAACCAAACTCAACAATAACCAACTTCACTGTAACCAAGCTCGATTGTAGCCATTGCCAAGCCTATTGACGGAATGATAACCAAAACTCAAGCGGTGAGGAAGTCTCCTAAGAGACCCTTCCGTCTCGCCCTCTAAGTGAAAGTGCAGTCAAGTAGAGGGACAGGTCTACTCCAAAACTATGGCACAAAGATGGGTGGGAGAGACTTATCGGACAAGTCACTCCAGAAAAACCGGCCCGACCGGTACAAGCAAACGAGCTCGAAAAACTGAAACCGAGGGCCCTCCAGCCTAGGCACCTTGAAAAATAAGGGTCAACAGAACTAGTCTTAAAAGAAAACCTGTGGATCCTAGAGAGGCGTAAAACTGTGAACGCTCGCGAAAAATCGAGAAAAGACTGGGATCCGAGACTCGCGCACTAAGCAACCGCTGCCCTAACTGGGCTTCCTATCTCCCGCCCATTTGAGGGTCACCACACCCTCGCACAGTCAGTGTAAGGATCACCAAGACTAGCACTCTTAATTATAAATCATCATTGATTCACAATCACTGGCTTGTTGTGGTTGGTTGTACAGATCAGAACCTTTGTCAATAATTCAGCCAATAGTGATCTATAGTCAATAGAATATGCCTAAAGGATTAATTTATGAAGATGATCGGTCTTTGTAGTCATAGTTTTATCATTTCTAAAATTTTGAGATCATCAGATATTCATTAAATCTGGATCTAAATTTGATTTGATATAGAAATTCTATTGTTCTTATTTAACTCTTAATTTAGTGACATGATTATTGATCGATATTTTACAAGTCCCTTGTCATATTGTCATATACACTAACATAAAAAGAAATGCATATCAATAACATCTAGTAAGTGGATGTGGACAGATGCGGATCTGCAATAAGTGGAGAACTTTAATTTAACAACTGTGATTTAAAAAAATTTCATATGACTGCCATATGACTTATAATTGAGTCTAAATCCAAAAAATTTATCATGGCTAATTTAACGGGTGCGAAGAAGTCTTGAGCTTAAGCGAGGGACATTACACCCCATTTTGCCAAGTAGAAAGCAATCTGGTCATAATATGTATTATTTTTCGTGTATAATCATGTTGAGGAAAGAAGACCCTACAACTTCCATCATGATTAAATTCATTTTTCCCTTATCTATCATTAGTGGAAAGTAAACTCAACCTTCAGGCTTTAACGCTTCTGTAGATATACTTTTTCAAAAATAATTTGTACACATTTGAATTTGCAAAATCCCATACTTAATACTTATAAAAGAACAACAATAAGATGACACCTATCTTCACAAGAAGGATCGATGGTGGACTCGACTACAATGATTTTTTATAGGTATAATGAATTCTTCTATGGTTATTGAGAAGCGTATAGTGGTTATTTTGATTCTAAAAAACAATCACAGATAAAATTGATAATGGAATTAGTTTATTAGATTAATCAAGATGAGTAAAAAGGTGTTGAGATGAACCTTTTTTTTTCTTGTGATGGTCGTTCTTGTCGGGCTTTTCTTCACACAAGTGTAATGTATTCATGACAAGAGTACGTGCAAAGTTGGGGGTTTGATATATGCCATCACTACAGGGACATCATTGTTGTATTAAATAAAGGTTCAGCATACATAAGAACGGCAAGAGTCAGATCGTGGAGAGCAGATCCTTCGAGTTACATCAGAGTTACCGTAAATCTGTTCTTTGCCAATCTCAATCCAAAAAAAATCCAATCTTATGGATTGATATTCTATTTTGCTCAGATTGATGTTCTATTTCACTCGCTCAAATCCAATGTCATTTGCTAATGTCTATTCACAATATCATGTTGATGTGTATCCTTTAAAATGAACTTCATGGAATATAGTTAACTATTGTCTGTATTGACATGGGGGTAGACAACTTTGAAATAATTTGCAGACTACTCATTATAATTATTAAAAGATGATGGCAACGTATCCATTAGGAATTTGACACCCAGCTTTTGACTATGGTATGAAAAATAGAAACATACCCAGCAAGTTAATCTCGTGTTCTTGAATGAAACATGGGATTATTGTTATCTATTCTTTTTTTTTTACAGCGGTTCCAATTACTGGAATAGTTTTGTCCCTTTAGGTCTTACCACTAAATGGATGACTACATTTGAAAGGTAGAACATTTACATCAGCCCAATTATGCATTATCATATTTCCATTAAACAAATGTTAATATGTGATCAAAGGATATAGAATACATGCAAGGTAGCAACAGGGAAATCTATCTTGTACCTTCCGATTTCTCCAAATTTTTTGAGAAATCTGCCATGCAGGAGCAGCTTTATCAGGAGGCTCCAACAGGAGGTTGATTGCAGCAGTTTTTCTGCTGCACGTGAAGAAGTTCCAACTGCTTTGTAGCAGCTGCAGGTTTTTAGAAAAGAATCTTCATCTGAGGGGGGCTGATGGAACAGCAGTTGGCTACAGCAAAGAAGGCAACAACAGCTTGATCGGTTTTGGAGAAGAGCAGCAGTGGCTGTTGCAATTGGCAGCAGCAGGAGTCCTCCAGAATTGTTGGAATTCTGTACAGCAGAGATGGAAAGAAAAAAAGGGGGGGTTGGAGCTCTTCCAACTGGGAAATGGGAGAAAACGAGAGAGCAAGAGGGGAGGGTTGGGTGGTATTTATAAGGAGAATAGGGTGCATTGTTTGTTCACATGTGGAGGTGGATTTTGGGGTCAAGTGGAGAAGAATAGGGGAGCCAAGTGGCTATTGTACAACAGTCTGTTGTATTGTTTGAATTAAATTTTTTATTTTTTTAAAACCAAAATGAGTTAGGAGATGTGAGGGTTGGGATGTTGAGCCGGCTAAGATAGGGCGAGGACGGCCCAAGAAGTGTTGGAAAGAGACCATACAAAGGGATCTTAGTTTTGTGGATATAAACCCGAGATTGACTCAAGATAGATCTGAATGGAGGCGAAGAATCCATGTAGCCGACCCTACTTAATTGTGGGAAAAGGCTTTGTTGTTGTTGTTAAAACCAATATCTCTCTTATATTTAGAATACCGAAGTCGCCCACGTTCATACCCCGAGTCTCAGATTCTGATGTAAAATAGCTCGTTTTGACCATCTTTGAACGGCGATCAAAATGAGTATAATATTCATTTACTTCAGTCAAAGATGAATTCCCGAAATTTTAGAGATACAGTTTTGGTTTGCAACTAAATTTTGTGATTTTAAAATACCAAATGACCTCCGATCAACGAACAATCGATTTTGTAGGTCCTATTTTGTCTAATCGAATTTTGTGGCAATCTCGGTTTGTTTTGTGGTTCGGATTTCACGTCGCAGCTTTTTCTGATGACAGGATTACGATGCGATCGATTTTTGGTCGATTATGACGGAACAAATTTCGATCTGCGATCTATAGATCGATATGAGTTTATTCAATACTAATTGAATATTAAATGTACTTTTTATTGGTATGTGAACCGTAATCGGGTCAGGTTCGAGTTATTCGGATTCAGATGTTACAGCCTAGAGCTGTCATGTGAGAGGCGACCTGGAGAGGAGCCTTGGAGCGATGCGCGCACGGTGCGTACGGTGCGTGAGGGAGGAGTGTGCGATCGGAGGAGGTGAGCGAGGGAGTTGCATCGCCTGGGCATGACGGTGCCGCTTGCGATGGGGCTCCGCCTGGAGGAACACGAGATCGCCTCCATTTTTTGTTCCAGATCGCCTGGATGATTGCACCTCCTGGGATCTGTGTACGCGAGGGGAAGATGGGGCACCACCTGCGCATGCTTGGAGGTTGGAGGTTGTGCTAGGAGGGGGAGATGGAAGCGGCGATGTTGGAGTCGCATCACCTGCGACTAGGCTGCACGCCACGTGGAAGTCTTAGGGTTCTCTACTGTTGAAGTACGCATTGCCTGGAACTAGGTCTCTGTTACCGTCGTTGAAGGAGATGTGGTCTGGACAAAATCATATCAGAGGGCTAATGCGGCTGGAGCAAGCAGCTCACAGGCAGTACGAAAGATGGAGGAGGTTCCTCCTGGAGGTTTGCTTAGAGATGTGACCGATGCGGCTGGGATCTTTGTGCTGGGAAAGCCACGAGGATCAGAGGGCCAAACTGCGAATTAGGGTTTCAGAAACCCTCAACCTTCAAGGAAATTTACTTGCCAGAACTTGCCGAAAATTCTTGGATATAGAACTTTGGACAGATCTTGAATACAAACATATCACTCAAATAAATCTTCAAGAATAACCTCATAAACGGTGTAAATTAGGGTTACAAAAAACCCTAGCATTGAATCTCGAAAATAAATAAAGAATATAAAACCCTCGAGAATCGAACTCGCTCTGATACCATGTTATATAATGAACATGCGGAAGCTGAATCCGAGAAAAATAATAAACTTGGAAGAACATAGGATTTTTAACGTGAAACCCTACTCCCTAAGGAGCGGGATGAAACCACGGGAGAACGCCTCGAAGGGTTGATGTATGCATTGCACTTTCTCACTGAATACAGAGGGTATAGAGCTTCTTATATAGCCCTCACTGAGTCTCCACATCCCACAAACGGTCATTGTGGGACTAAATAACTGAATGTAGTAAATTGATCCTAGAGATATTACCTATGGCAAACAATCAAACATGAACCAGTAGCACTACACGATTGATCAGATGTGTCAAATTGATCGATGACATAAAACAAAGCTGGGAGATCCTTTGACAAAGAACATGGTCTCACGTTGAAATAAATGATTAATCACATTAAAAAAGCGATCAATTATATAAAGGGGTCTAATAAATCACGATATGTCCCAATTCGTGATCAACTAAAAAGGTATGATCACAATATAAGATAAGTAAGAATCCTTAAGCAAAATAATTTGATGTAGAAACCAAAACTAATCTATCAAGGTGACAATAATGGGCTACCTAGAGCACTTCGAAATCCATCATATCACGTTGAAATACACCAAAGCACTCTGAATACCCAAGAAACCTCAATTTGAGTTTCTCTGAGTCAATTGATCAATCTTACACAGAAGACCTCATAGTAATCAAGGAAGTCTCGAACCATAAATAACCAATTGTCTAGATGCTTTCAACATGTATCAGTTAAATAGAGAGCCTTCACGAAATACCCAATCCTTGAATCAAATTAGCTTAATACCACTAAGAAAGGAAAATGAAAAAATCACATGGTGATTGATGTAAAACCCCTCTCTAAGGGAGGGAGAAACCCACAAAAGTTTAGACCTCGCATACTCAAGTAGCCAGGTTTTTCTCTTTCTTACCAAACAAAGGTTATGACATACAATCTATATACCTATTATAAATCTAGGTTTTCATCCAAGCTTTCAACAAGTGGATAGCCTCTCCTCTCTCCTTTCACCATCACTTTCCCCTTTTAGCATCTCCTGCGTCTCTCTGATTAGCTTCCACACACCCGCCACCACACACTCTCTCTCACACACACAGACACGATCTCTCTCATCCCGTCTTTGTCTTTCTATAAATAGAATACGCATACCACCACTCTCTCTCCATCTCTCTCTCTCTCTCTCACACACACACGATCTCTCTCATCCCTCCCTCTGCATTCTATAAATAAAATATGTAGATTGTGGTGTTTTTTGCTATGATATCCCTGCCATTCAATAATATTACACAAGTTCGCTTATATTTATTCTTATTTAAAATTATTCCCATACTCACTTTATTAATAATTATTTTCATATTCACTATATTAATAAATAATTATAAATTCTATATTAAATAAATTTGTTAATAAACAATAAACAAAAACACTTATAAACACATATTACTACACCTTATAGTATATTGAAATAGTTATGAATATTAAGCTCATTTTCTTTTTAAGTAAATAAAAAAAATTAAAAATTACATATTAATATTTAAAATCCATAAAATTTTAAATAAATCCATAAAAAATTCCAATCAACAGCACATCTTTATTTAGTAATTCTTAAATATATATACATATATTGCCTTTTTAATTTACCGATGGTTGCATATGACGATACATGTAAATTGATTAATGCTAGAATCATGAATGAGTAGTTGTTTTATGTAAAGTTGCTACTTTTGGATCTTGATTATTTTACTACAAAGATGCTTTATTTACCTATTTTTGTTTAAAAGTCTTAGTTTATTATTTTAATCTTTTGGTGATTTATTATCTTGGAAAAGTATTATTAAGATTTTTTTAAATATCCGCTTCATAATATTCATTTGATATTTTAATACATGTTTTACTCACTAATTAATTATTTTTAAAAAAATAATGTTTGCTTAGTGATTGTATACTGATGTACCAATATTTAAAAAAAATATATTAGATTTTTCTATCTACAAATACTATTTTTTGAAATATAAAATGTAAATATTCGAAAACAACCTATTTTACCCTTCATCTACAATGTAAATTAATGTATTATCCAAAACTCATTGATTTTAAAATTTGTATTCAAGATTAGGATTTAGAAACAATATATATGTATGTGAATATTTGTTTTTTAGTTGTATTTTGCACCTTTGGGTGGACGTATGTGAATGTGTGCCATATAATATGAAAAGATGCACGTAGAAGATACATTTTGAAAAATCACTATTTAATTCATAATAAAAAGATTAACAAGATACATTTTGAAAAATCACTACATATTTCATTTAATTCATAATAAAAAATTAGCAATCAATATCTATGTGATCCATCTCTTTATAAAATTGCACACTCTTCCTCATCTTTATTATAAATCTACAATTTTTTAGATGAAAATTACATATTACAAAATATACCTAATTCTGTACATCATATTTATTTTAATTTTAGTTTAAACATTACAAATGTGTATTTAAATTTATATTATATAACCAATTTTATTCTCCACCGCGAAGCGCGGATTACATCCTAGTATATATATAATGGTTAGGATTTAAATGGGCCCACCATCATATTCCATATTGCAAATAGTGAATAGTTTCCCTGCAATTTTTACGTAATTGTATTTTAACCTCCATACACAATATTCCCATGGAATTCTGATCTTACAATACTTCACATAATTGATTGACTTATTCACAGAACATTCACATTCACATAGATTATATATCGATGCACAGACACATTCACAAAAACTACATAAATTAAATTGTCCACAATAATATACATTATCATAATTATCTGACATTAACAACTACACATATTACAACTCAATGCCTTCTTCTCCGTTGATATGTCCTCGTTGTATCACGCAGATGAAAGGGTAACAAACGACTTGTCTCGTTTATCATGTTGATTTGCGAGGGTCCTGCACCGTCTTCGTCAAAGGGTGGCATTGGTGGCGGTGTCAGCGTGCAGTAAATGGGTTGCGTTTCTCTAGCATCCATGCCTTGCCTCATCGATGCCCGCGGCGTTGACATGTCGTCACGTGGTCGCTCGACAGCCGGTGTAACGAACTCGCTCCCCAATTCCGTGGATGCAATGTCTTCATCTGCCCCTGCGGCTTCCTCATTGTCCATAGGTACCGCTGGTCGTTCACGTGCTCTTCCCCGACCTCTTCCTCTTCCTCTAGCCCTTCCTCGTCTAGCCTCCGCTTGACCCACATCAACATGGTCCTCGTGTATGGTGACTGCATCTGCAAATTGAAATGCCAATCCCGATATCCTATACGCGGCCCCATCTTGCGAGCTGCATCCAAAAAAAAAGAAGATATCGGTTATTTATATGGATACTTCTTGAAGCAAATTACAACAAAGTTTGTCAGTGCACTTACGTTACTTGCCAAAGTTGCTCCTAACCGACCAACAAATCTTCTCATAACCATCCTATACCAATGGTCGCAGGCTGGAGTCGCGAAATCCCATTGGATTGGTTGAGAGCAACGACTCTATTTTCCAGCTCATCCCACTCAGCTATTTGCACCCAATGTTTCGACCTCCAATCAACATGCACCTTTCCCCTCAAGTCGATGGCGTGGAGGTCCCGGAAGGTAAAGAAGGTTCTGGAATGTCTTGACGGCCGCCAAATTATCTCAGAAATTGGTCCGGGAAATAGCACTCCACAATGTGGAAGTATATCAATGGTACACTCGCCCTCCAAATGCTTTCGCCTTCAAGACAGTTGGCAGGTAGATTTGCAAGGATGTCATCGTTATATGACGTCCACAACACATGCACGAGAAATTTATATTTACTTTAGTAGCTTTTTTTGTAGAAATTGAATTAATGTGTAGATACAAATTTACATGTTCCGGTGATTGCATGTCGAACGCATCGCAGTATGATCTAACAACGTGTGTTGGCGGTCGATGATATGCAAACGCCATTGCCCAACAAACTCCTAACGGGCGCCCGTGCCACTATCTACTTTCCCTGATTACAGGAGCAATGTGGGGGGAAATGTTCCCATGCCCAGAGCTGAAGCAAAATGATCGAGCCTCCAATCTCCTCGGTCTCCATATCTGCCGCTAAACAGAGATGCCTATATAGATATGCAAGAACAGCGGATCTTCAGCTCAACGTTCCAGAGTATTCTAGATCATGCAGATGTGGTAGCGCAATAAGGGAAACCAATGATCCTGACTTGTCCGTGAATAACACACCACCAAGTAACTGTCAGATGTAAGCACGAGCATGCCTCTGTAAGACCACCTCATCTGCATCTTCTGGCAATTCTGTGAAGTATGTGAATAACCAACTCGCTAAAACCCTACTGCCAACGATCTCAGATGGAAGAGGCCTGACATCCAGAAGTTGCTCGCACGTATCGGCCCACGTAGCTCCAGGTGTGGTCTCTCCTGTAACCACAGGTTCATCAATTCTCAACCCCACTATGAATGAGACGTCCTGCAACGTGATACTCATCTCCCCACTAGGCATGTGATAAGTATGTGTCTCGGGCCTCCAGCGCTCCACCAAAGTTGTCACTAGATGCTAATCAAGTGTGATAAATTCCGGTTCATGTATGCATCCAAAGCCTGCTTGCGCTACATAAGGCAGCAGACGATCATCTAAAGGAATGCGGCATACATGTGTCTCCCGACGTCGACAACGTAACCACGAAGATTTCTACAAGTTAATTGTTATAACCAAAAATAAGAAAAGAGTAATATTTTTAAATTTCTTATATCACCTGCCCAGACACGACGAGAAAGATGACACTCCTGTTGAGTCAAAACAGATTGGTCAATTGGGTCGGGGGTCCATCTGTAATTAAAAATTTGAATGTTAGAATATATATAATGTTATCAACCATCAAAAAGAATATACGAAAAAAATAAGTCTGTTGTCAATTAAGAGAAAAAAAGAAGCAAACTTACTCAAACCAGTACATTTACGTTTGTTGTGACTTTCGCCTCCACAATTACCACATTTATTTTTATTCCTTCCCGTTGGTTGAGTATTAGAGGTGGATGCTTGAAAATCCCTTGTGATTTTATTTGGACAACGACAGTGTGTGTGACCTAGTATACCACAAAACGAACAAGTATTTTGTCGAATCACATCTCTGACATCCATTTCATTATGAATTCTTGTTGAGCGTGGGCGACCTTTGCCGCGCTTACGCTTTGGGTCGGGGTGTAATTCTAGATAGTCCAGCGGGCCCACATTTCCCGATCACCGATGGGAAAAAAAACTTCCTCTGTAAACTTTCAATTGGTGTTGCCACGTGTACCACTCTCCAACATATGAATCTACTTCTGCTCGACGGTTAGAAATGACCGCAATAGCATGGGAACATGGGATACAGAAAATTTGTGACTTGTTACATGTACATTTACGCTGGACCAAATTCACAGTGTACGGTTGAAAACCATCTACCTGCTTTTGTGTTCCAATCCTGCAATTTCCTCATGAAGTAAGCAAACTTTCTACTAGTCGTTTGTAGTGCTACTGCTTGTACCAAAGCTTTCATAGATTCGTTCTTGAAAACGCTATTGAAGTTGCTCGCGACATGCCTTGAACAGAAATGCCAGTAAGCAAAAGGTTCTAGTAAGTCCACGTCAACATCTTTCATTGCATATTTTATTCCAGAATTCTGGTCAAAAATGATACATATTGTCCCTGCACGCATGCCAATTACCCTGATACGTACCAAGGATAGAAACCACTTCCATGAAGAACCAGATTCCTCGTCAACAATTCCAAAAGCAAGGGTATGATATGCTTATCCCCATCAATCCCGCATGCAATGAGCAATTTCTGTTTATACTTCCCATACAAATGGGTCACATCAATACTAATCAAAGGGCGACAATATTTGAATGCCTCAATGGAAGGGCCAAATGCCCAAAAACATCGTTATTTACGACAATGAGATTTCCGAGGATCTGGATGTTCGCTGTATTCGATATCAATTTCAGTTCTCGGTATGGCAGCCTTCATTGCATGCAATAAATAAGGCATTTCAGCGTAAGACTTCTTCCAATCACCGAATATTATTCCGATTGCTTTCCCCCGAGCATCGCAAGCCCTTTTCTTGGTAACCTAGTAGTTATACATCTCGTGGATGAGAGCTCTATAACTCGATACATGAACATTAGGGTCATCCCTCACCAGAGATAGCAGTGATCTAGACATGAATTTGTAGTCTAATTGAGGATGATCATGATTAACTGTAGGGTTTATACAAGTGTGCGATCCAACAATCTTAGATATCAACCCGCATACCATCAAATTTCCTAAACTGTCATCATAAATACCAAACACATCCATTCAATCTGTGTGTGCAAAAAACCGACCATATCAAGCTGGTAGATTCTTTGACAATGAAGTCGTAGTTTGCAGGAATGTGATACTTCTTTACAGCATAAATCAAATCTTCTCTACATTTGAACGTTCTGCCCTTGCGTATTTCGTCAGCGACGCCATCAAGTCCAGACTTCTTTCGAATGTCATCCTCATAGGTTGAACAAGTATTGGATCCTCTCACCCCAAAAAAAGGTAAACGGGGTACAATCTGTTGTGTGCTTTGTTCATCGACTCGGATATCCTCGTTTACCACATTATCTTCAACATCTTCTTCACTATTTTCTTCCAGATCATCATCGGTTCCCAAGGGATAAAGTCATCCAAAGCATGATTAACCTCTCTCAGCAGAGAATCACTCGTGCGCCATTCCTGATCCGTACATGGCTGCGTTATAGGCACATCAGTGCTAGTGTCAATGGAAGGTTGTGTGCTAGGGACAACAGAGGGTCTCGGGTTACTGACAACATTGGGGACTTCGCTCACTGATACATTTTCAACAATAATGCCAGTAGGCATCGATTTCCCAATGGTCCGAGCATGCACAAAAATTGCTTGCACATCATCATCATCGACGATAGACGAAAATGATGGCTCTTCGCCTGGGCCTCGAGGGATGCGGTGTAGTAATTGGATTTTTTTATTATTGACATCCAGGTTGAACTTATGGCAAACTAAGTTCAACATCTCATTGAATTTCATATTAGGCATTAATCCAAACCCATGTACATTGGTCGTCGAAGAGCCAATATGTGTACCCTTCAAATGAAACATACAATATACCGACTCCATTCCGACCTAATACGTGACACAACGTGCAAGTCAAAACAATAAAATCATGACATGAAGTCAAATATGCATATTATATAACGTATATCTAATCTCCAAAAAAAATTACCAAATCTCAATGGATGCAATGAAGGGTTCTCCCTAGTGAGAGGCGGCGGCTAGGGCGGAAACGAACAAGGAAGGTACGGAAAAGGACTTTTCCATGAGGCTTGGAGTACTCAAAATGAAGGTTTGGCAGAGAGGAGGAGGCCGAACTCGCGTGCTCTCAAACTTGGAGTCGGGTGGCGGACAGACTGAAATCGCGTGGGGGAGGGTTTACGAAATCGTGTGTTTATTGAGGCCGCAAATCGCATATTCGATATGCGCTACATATATCGTATATCCAAGATGTGATACTCATGTAGTTTCCGGGTAAAAAAATATTACAAGTGTCGCATGTTAAACATGCGACACCACTGTAGCCCCTGTGTAAAAAAAATCTTTTCGTAGTACCTGGGGATTTAAGTAAAACCAAGGTACTACTTAGGAATTTGACTCAGTCGATTGGGTAATTAAATATGTTAACGGTAATGACAGAGCTCAAAGTGAAAGAGTCATCAACGGTTACAGCGGATGTCGACATCAGCGAGCATTGACGTGGGAAGCAAGGAGGCAAGGACGTGTTGCTGCTCTAATACCGGTTGAAAATAGGGGCACCACTCATTCTTCCGATCTATAGAAACTTGAGAGAGGGGGAGAGATTTAAGTAGGGAGACCCTATGAGGAGGTACTTTCAGATCGATGATCTTCCCCTCCCCATGGAAGATTCATTTATAGGTGTGGTTCACCTCGTGTCGCCCGCCCTCATACCCCACGCCCCTGTTTATAGCGGCATTGTGAAACCACTATCCTCACATAAACTCCAAGTATGATTCTTGACCACAATGTCATTTTAATTCTCTAGAACCATTCAATACACTTATCATGTGTTTACTTGACATAGTCTAGTGGTTGAATCTAGGTGCATCGACGAGGATACATAAAAAGCCTCACACCTCTTATATTTCTTAAAAAGTTTAAATGATCGTCCAATCCTATTAGGTCTCTTTCTTGTAGAGTATGGCTGTCCTTCAAGACCACTTTGAACCATATAAATTCATGTAGTCACCTGAGGTCCTTCAAGACCATTTCGAACTCACATAAATTCATGTAATATTCTTACTTATTTCATTCTATTACACATATTTTATATGTCCACATGCTATCAAAGCAAGTTGATTCAGGGTTTTTTTATTAAATTTCATGTTTTATTTCGATTCATTTATTCATGTCCTCAAAGATAGAAGATCGCTCTTGAGGAAAAGATGGTCCAACTAACACTACTGCTAAGCAATTGATTGTGTAATGTGCTGTTGGAGTATCTTAATGTCTCCGTACATATAGACACAACAAATATAGGATCTTCCTTATTACAAATATTCACATAATTAAGGCCGCAATGAGGCAATGGGAGTAAGAGTGCAATCACATTGGCAAGAATAAAAATGAGATGGATATCATCATGATTGTGAAAGGCCTTCATAGGAAGACGACAACATGAAAAAGGAAAAAAGGATGTTGTTCGTGCTCGAAAAACATGTTATGAATCATGATTGTGCATGGCAAGATTAAAGCACGTGCCTAGATCAATCAAGCTCACCCTAGTTAGTTTCTTCTGCAATATCGTTTCCTATCCATCGCCTCCGCACGACAAGTGCAGTCTCCAACACCACCAATGTGGACTACTGTGACCAGCAACCCCGCTAGTATGACACATGATGCACTTGATTTTTCTCCTGTACCTTCAACGGCATGCAATGGAGACCTCTATATGAGAGACATTCCCAACAATGCCACAAAGATGAGAAATTGGCCTCATCAGGGAACCCTAAGTTGAAGTCGTAGGTTTTATGCCCAATGTTAATATTACTACTCTTTGAGTATTTTTTATTATTTTTCTTTCATATTATAACTTCAAATGCCCAGCGTGCTTACTTTTATTTATTGAAAAAGGAAGAAAGAAGGAAAATGACACATAAAATAGAAGCAGTGGAAAACAAGAGGAAAGTAGTCCAAACAAAAATATGGAAGAGGAAGAAGTGTAATAGAGAAAAAAGATAACACAAAATGGGGAAAATGAGAAGGAAAATGAAAAGGTAAACAATAAGAAGGCGGGATAATTAAAAATATTAAGACAAATAGAAGGAGAAAAATGAAGTTTTTACTCAGTCACCTTTCTCCCAACTGGGGTAATTATCATCATATTCTGAAAAGTATGGGAGATATGAAGAGTAACAAAGTAGCGTTGTCAAACTTAACTATTCTTCAAGTTATTTAGAGAATGAATCATGTACTTCCATATGGAAGGGATGAGATTCAAGTATGTCCCAAAGAAAGTGCAAGACTCATGTTTGTCTATATAAACAAGAATCAAGTTCCATCTTCCTTTGACCAGGATCCCCATTATGAGATCCTTTCTAGATTCCTATGTGAGAAAGCATGCTCTTTAAAAAATCCATAAGAGGGGCCCATTGTTTATATCTTTCTGCCAGCGGCCCCCGTCGCCCCCAGCGGCCTACGCCGCCCCCCAGCGGCCTTCACCGCCCTAACCAACGGCCCCTTGCGGCCTTCGCCTTCGTCGCCCCCCCCCCCCAAGCAACCCCTTGCGGCATCACCGCTCCCCCCCCCCCAGCGGCCCCACCGCCACCCCCCAATGGGCCCTCTCGGAATCGCCGCCCCTAGCGGCATCCCCACTACTGGTGGTCCTTGTAGCCGCTCCGACTTCTTTAAAGGGTTTGTTTGTGATCTAAGTCTATCCATGCAACCAACTCCCTTTATGTTTGTGTAGACATTTACTTTGTCAAGTCTATGATCTCGTCTTCTACGATCGACAAGATGTCAGCAAACAAGATTGATATCCCCACCACGGGCGCCTTCATAGGTCCAGCGCCCATTGTTAAGATGGATGGGTCGAATTACGAGTTGTGGGCCATGCAATTCATGAGCCTTATGATGTCAATGGCTAAGAAGCACATTCTTACTAAGGACGAGCCGACAGAGAAGATAGGATCGTATGCCTCATGGAAGGCCGATGATGCATATGCACAAGTCTGGTTATCTAGTAGCTTGATACCAGATATTGCAAACGATGTCCTGCACCAGCCCATGGCAAAAGTCATGTGGGATATTCTTGCTGCTACATATTCTCAGGCCAAGAATGAGACGAAGATTTTACAGCTACAACATGACATCTTTACTATTAAGCATAATGGACATCAATTGCATGCATACTGTACTGCCTTGCGCAGAATGCTTGAGAAGCTTCATAGCTTCGTACCTCTCACGTCTACTCCAGAGCAGATGAAGACATTCCGAAATAATACAATGGTTGGAGTATTTTTGGCTTCTCTTGACTCACAGTATGAGGATGCTTTCTCCCAGATACTAGTTGCTACTACCATTCCTCCCATGGAAGAGGCATTCTGAAGGTTGAGGAGGATCAATGTTCCATCTACAGTGCCAAATTCTTCTACCATGGCGACCTTTCGTGGATGAGGTGGTTCATCTCATTTTCGTGAACGAGCATCACGTGGTAGAGGTAGACGTGGTCGTGGACCACAGTGTACCTTTTGTCACAGATCTGGTCATACAAAAGATGCATGTTATTCCAAGGCATGATTTTCCAACATCAACACGTGTAGAAAACCATGCCCAACATCAGCAATCTGCTCCACTCACATCGGACCAACGATATGATGATCTCACCATCTAGTTCCTCAACACCTGCTTCAGAGATCGGTTCGGACTTTGCCGCTACTGCGGGATCAAGTACCTCAGGTAGTGCTCATGCCTCTGCTTCTTATCATGGTTCTGATATCTCGAAATGGATTATTGATTCTGGAGCCACTCATTACTTGTGTGGAGATCGAGGTCAACTCATAGCCTACAGGCAGGTTTCTCCATACGGACAGTGATCATAGTTGATGGTTATCCTTCCCCTATCACGGGGCAGGGGGAGATCACCTTGATACCTTTTATGTGACTGCAGAACGTGTTGCATGCTCTTGATTTCTCAATGAATTTATTGTTTACCAGTTAGATTACTAAGGATTTAAATTACCGAGCAATATTTGACCCATCATCTTTGTTTTTCAAAACATTCTTACGGGCAGGGTGATTGGCACTGGCCGTGAGCAGGGCGGACTCTATCGACTAGTCCACACATCGTATGTTGGTATATCATCCCATTTCACTGAACTGGTTTCTCCCTACCTATGGCATCTGCATTTTGATCATCTCCTACTTCAGAAGTTGCGTCAAATCCTTCCTCAGATTTCACCCCGTTCGTCATTCAACTGTGAAGCATGTCAATTAGGAAAGCATCATCGGTTTGTCTTTCCTAGGAATCAGAGTCAGAGCAGTAGCTTCCCTTTTGAGTTTTTGCATGTTGATATTTGGGGTCCAAGTCGTGTTCCTGGTCATCAGGAACATAGACTTTATTTAGTAGCGGTAGATGATTTTAGTCGTCTGTCCTGGGTCTTCCTGTTAAAGAATAAATCTGACGCTGGAAATGTCATCATAATTTTTATTAGACAAGTACAGAATCGGTTTTCAACCTTTGTGAAGATTGTTCGGACTGACAATGCACTTGAGTTCTGTACAAATGTGTTGTCTCAATTATTCTTCATCAAACATCGTGTGCTTATACGTCTCAACAGAACGGTATTGCTGAAAGAAAGCACCATCACCTTCTTGATGTCACTCGTACACTCCTGATACAAAGTTGTGCCCCTCACTTATTGTGGGATGATGCAGTCCTCATGACTTGGTATCTTATTAACCGCATGCCATCATCGGTACCGGGGGAGAAGTCCCTTTTTCACTTGTGTTTCCTGACAAGGAGTTGTTCTCTCTTAGCCCTCGTATTTTGGATATGTTGCTTTTGTCCATCGACTGTCTCCAGGGATTGACAAGCTCTCTCCAAGGACTGTCAAATGTGTCTTTATTAGGTACTCCAGAACACATAAGGGTTATCGTTGATATACAGGAAATATTATGTCAGCACAGATGTCACCTTTTTCGAGTTTGTCATGTATTTTTCGCCTACAGGTAACAGGTGGACTACTTCATATTCGGATGACCAGGTCTACATTCCACCTCCGCTCATGCATCAACCACCTTTACCACCTCCTCCATTACCACCTCCATCACCACCATCGGCCCCACCACTACCTACTATTCCAGTTCCTCTACTACCTCATCACTACAATCGACGGTCTGCTCCTGCACATGCTCCTAGTCCATCATCCAACATGCCCCAGGTTTGTTATGATAACATTACTTCTAATGATGGATTTAATAATGATTCTCAGCAGGGCTCCTCTACGGATGATGATGATCAGAAGGATGACAGGAATGATGATGATGATCTGGATTTACCCATAGCCATTAGGAAGCAGCAGCGTTCCTGTGCATCGTACCCAATTGCTTCTCATGTCACCTTCGAGCATCTGGCTGGTGATTTTGGGAAGTTTGTAGCTGCTTTGAACATCGTGGCTATCGCACGAACTTACTATGAGGCGTTGACAGATACATTGGCATTTAGCTATGGAGGAGGAGATGGCAGCTCTACAATCCCGAGGAACATGAAGCCTAGTATATGCTCCTTCTGGGGCGTCGTTAGTGAGTTGCAAATAGGTTTTTATAGTGAAACATAATGCAGATGGTAGCATTGATCGATACAAAGTCAGGCTAGTTGCGCGAGGATTTACACAGACATATGGTATGATTATTTGGACACCTTTTCCCTTGTTGCACATCATTCTAAACTAAGGATTCTTTTATCTATTACGGTTCTTGAGATTGGCCTCTGTTCCAACTTGATGTCGAGAATGCCTTCCTCTATGGTGACCTTCAGGAGGAAGTCTATATGCAGCAGCCACCATGGTTTACTGCTGAGGGGGAGAGTACGCATGTATGTCGACTTCATAAGGCCATATATGGGCTCAAGCAAAGCCCGAGAGCTTGGTTCCAGAAGCTCTCAGATATGTTTGAAAAGCAAGGGTTCAAACGCTCCAATGCATATCAATCTCTTTTCATACAGAGAACTACCAAAGGTACGACTGCTATTATGGTATATGTTGATGATATTCTCAGTACAGGAGATGACCTACAAGGAATAAGGATGGCTAAAGACTTTATGGGTCGCGAATTCATTACCAAGGACCTTGGAGTTCTCAGATACTTTTCGGGACTGGAGTTTGCCAGAAATCAGCAAGGACTGGTAATATGATTCAGAGGAAATATATCACTGATCTGCTTACTGACACGAGTATGCTTCGGTGTAAACCTGCCACTACACCTATGGATCCAAGCATGAAGCTATACGAGAATGACACTGATGAGGTAGACAGGAGAAGGTATAGAGAACTGGTAGGAAAGCTTCTTTATGTTACGACTACCAGACCAAATATCTCATTTGCAGTTATCATAGTTAGCTTGTTCATGGAGCAACCACGTAATGTACATATGGGTGATATACAAATGATACTAAGGTACTTAAAATCATCTCCAGGTGCAGGTCTATTGTTTAGAAAAGGCAAGTCGGCCACCATCTCAGCATACGCAGATGCAGATTATGCAAGGTACCCTAAGGATAGGAAGTCCACCACAGGCTTTGCAATATATGTTGGAAATTCTCTTGTCTCATGGAAAAGTAAGAAACAAACTGTTGTTACCACGTCTAGTGCTGAGTCCGAGTATAGGGTTATGGCTCAGACTAGCACAGAAATGATGTGGGTTCGAGATGTTCTTACAGATCTACACATAGAGGTTCCTATTCCCATGTCACTGAAATATGACAATCAGGCTGCTATATTCATTGCAAATAACTCGGCATTTCATGAACGTACCAAGCACATTGAGGTTGATTGCCATTATATACATGATATAATTCAGAAGGGTTTTATCTCCACATCTCATATTAGCTCAGGGGGCCAGACTGTAGACATCCTCACCAAGGCCTTACTCCGAGGACCTTTTCAGAAGTGTTCGTTCAAGCAGAGCATGATAGACATCTATGTTCCATCTTGAGGGGGAGTGTTGATATATATATATATATATGTTACCGTCTTTATCTCATGTTTCTGGGATTGTTTCTTAACTATCTTTTCTTATGTATACTTTACGTAATTTACCCATAGGCTGCTCTCCTATATAAGAGAGCCTAGGGTTATTGGAATAAACAGATTGATCATTTTTCCCAACAGGATTTATCCAATATCCAAAAACACACTTGTTATATGTATAGTCCCACATTGTCTAGTTGTGCACTTGAGTGTACTGGTGGGACTATTACCATATAAAAAAAGTGCACACCTCTTTTGTGTGCCAAGTGTCAGAGTGATGATGCCAAGTTCCGCTCATTAATTAATGAGAAAAAAAGCGAAGAATAACCATGGTTGGTGGTGGGTGGACCTTTTTGGTATTTGGAATAAGTAAAGCAGCATTTCGCTTAAATTCATCAATTCATCCAACAACATGTTAATGATGCCTACAAGTGCAACGTCTTTTAGTTTCTAGAACTAGATTCTCTGTGAAGCTCGGATTAAGTGAGCTTATAAGCATGGTTACGTCCTCCTATGGGTATCGAATTACCCCAATTCGATATTTCCTTAGTATAGGCATCAGAGGCTTTGATAACATCTTTTTTCCGTTTAGTTATAGAGAGAAAGTCGTTATCTCTTAGAGTTGAAGGTGCTAATTTCTTCAGAATCTCCCTAAGTGTATTAGGGTTGATTCACAGGATGATAGCTCCCTATTTTCATATTAGTAACCCTCTGCATTTACTCCAATAATCATTTAGGAAGCTCTCAACTTCAACAATAATATCAAGTATAATATACTTAATCGGGTTCCAGTGAAGGAACTTATTCACTAACTCCAAGGTCATTGATGAAAGGGTAGCCGCATCTGAAAGACCACTATAAATAAGAGGAAGGTAGTTGCTATAGCGTCAGAAAGTTCTTATGTATTGTATAAATAGGTGCATTTACCATAAAGGTCTAACAGATAACACTAATAGCTATGAATGTGTTCTTCGGATGAATGAAATTAGCAAAGGTAGATACATCTGTTTTCTGGATATTTTGAGACCAGGGTCAAAAGGATGTAGTGAGGTGCCTCGAAAAGAGCGAAGAAAGGATGTGGACACTAAGTGATAGAGCCTAGGTTTGAGATCAATTCCGAATCATAGAGTCCTTGTAGGCGAAAGAAAGAAAACCCTGATCCACAGTCGACACGACTCCATTTCCAAGCCTAAAATGAAAGCATTGCACTATATATTTGGCACGAAACGACTTGAACCAGAGTTCGTGACCTTATCTGCTTCATGCCCGAGACCTCGAAGAGCTTGATGTTGACTTTGATTTAGGTTCTTCATGGTACTGATAGAGATCACAAAGCTCTCTCAACTCAACCAAAAGGTAGGTTGTTGCAGAGGTGCTAAGCTCTTCCCGACGGTGAGTATAAATCTTTGAGCGATGGGATGACCTTAGGAGGATTTGCAGGGAGCAGAAAGCAGAGCCATTAGGTGTGCGTAAATGCGGGTTCACGAGTTACTTGGTTATTGGACAAATCCCCCAAGGTTGGTCCAAAGCAAAGAAGGATACTATCGGCGATTCACGTCTATCTAATAGGTATTGTCATACCCATCCGATCGTGGGTTCCCGTTTACAACACATTCGCCGTATTGCATGCACTAAAGATTTCAAAAGTTACCGAAAATGTGGAGAAATTTTTTTGGTGTTTGATATTTGCATTTGACATTCATAGTCAATAATGTAAATAACCACAGAACCTACAACAATAAGTGTTACCAATGCATTTTATTCATTTCCATATAGCATTACATGTAACAAAATTTATCTACAATGTATCCATGTCCCAAAAATAAGAGAAAGACAAGCATTGTACAAAACCTGAACCGAAAACTAAATAATTTTACCGTCTGGTATATACTCGGGAGCCAGCAACCATCAACCACTACTGCAGTATAGGCGCCTTTCCTACCACACATGATAGGAAACATGAAAAAGGCCAGCAGATGCTAGTATATCCTCAAAACTTATCAAAACAAGCAGGCATTTGAGGTGATTGCAAAAGAAGCAAGTAGTAAGGCATAAACAACTAAAAATATACAACTACTTGCTATGAAAAAGGTTTTCAAGCTACTCTGAAAGAGTGCCCCAAGTTCACCCATTCTCCTTATAACCCTATATATATTTCATATTGTAACATACGGATCTGCATAAACCCAAAACCGATCTGGTTAGGGTCCAATTAACCCAATAAAGTTGTTGGTCAATGCCAAACAACCTAAATCGATCAATTGATCATGAATCAAAAGTCGTTCGGGCGAAATCAGCCAAAAATCGGTCGCATCGTAATACTTGCCGCAGAAAAGCCGTGACGCAGATCCGGAAATTGCAAAATGAACCGAGACCGCCATGAGATACGATTCAACGAAACAAGATCAACAGAATCGATCGTTCGTCAATCGGAGGTCGTTTGATATTTTTAAATCGCAAAATTTAACCCTAAATCGAAACTGTATCTCGAAAATTCGGGTATTCAAAACCCGATCAAAAGTATATCAATATTACTCATTTTGATCGTCGTTCAGAGACAATCAAATCGAGATATTATTTGTCAAAATCAGAGACACGATGTGCGACTACGGAAGACTTTCGTATCTCAAATAAAAGAAGTATTAAAAATAAATAAATAATAAAAAATTGAAATTTCTATCGTTCAATCGGCTGCAGAATGCAGCAAGTCTTGTTTCTCTCCACTTGGCTTGACATCTTATTTCACTTGGCCACCCTCTTTCTTTTACACTTGTCAAACAAATAAGGCCCTTCCTCCCTTATTTATATCAAACCAATAAGCCCACTCTCATTCCCAAATCCAACGAAACCCCATTCCATCTTCCTCTCCCCCCCTCCCACTCTCATTCCCAAATCCAACGAAACCCCATTCCATCTTCCTCTCCCCTCACAAATTGGGGCCGTGGGATTTCTAGATCCCCAATTCTTAGGAAATTTCAGTTTCCAGTCCTATCTTCTTTCCCTCCTGCAACTGTTGGGCTGCAATTCAAGCTGTATTGCTGTGAATTTGAGGGAATTTCTGCAGTTTACTTTGATCTATATGCTAGAAATACAAGGTACATCCTCTCCCTGTCTATTACTGCCATGCATGGTGTTATAAACATTCTTGATCCCTCAGTTAATGCATGAAATTGGAAAGATAGGTGCAGGAAACTTAAGATCTTCTTTATAATTTGAAATGGGGATGGTTGTTATGATCTTCTCTTTCTTTAATACTCATGCTAATTGTATGCTAACAAGGTTTAAACTCTTACTAGCTATGATAATATCACATGAATAGAAGTTCTATTGATGCACCTGGCTTTTGTGCTTATAGTTTAAAAAAATAAATTTCCATTCCCTGGATACGTACTGTCTGCTCACAGTTTTTATTTGAAAAAATAAATTAGTTTAATTTTTTTATACTATAAATTTCTGCTTGTGAGAAAAAATATTGAACTTCCATTTCCTGGATACTGGGTATTGTATGTTTATAGTTTTTTTTAAAAAATAGTTTACATTCTTTTACTATAAATAAGCTTATAGTTTAAAAAATGTTGAATTCCCATTTTTTAGATACTGGATGTTTTCTGGTAATATTTTTTAAAAATTCAAAAGCTTAAATCAAAAAGACGAGTGTATATGTTCCATCTATGTGTACACCTATTAGAATTTATACCGTTTTAAAGAATATTCATAAATACAGATATGCACATTATGTTGCTTTTATTGAACAGAATATAAATCCAGGAATTTATAACATAAATTGTTTGTAGACGGAATCTTGGAGGACCTTCGTGATTGTTCATTAGGAAGATCGACATACTGATATAGAGATGAGATTTGAGGAGCTGTCAGATTCCACCTACCGTCCATCTCACGACGGCACACGTCAGGACCAGCGACAGTCGGTAGAGGTATAGCAGCCTCATTTCGATGATCCACTTGAGGAGATACCAGGGCAAGGAGCCTGTTGCTCAATAGATGTTGATGACTTCTGGTGATCGAGTTTATTCCAGAAGGTATGATGTCTTATGTTTCAGTTTTTGGTTCAGCTTATGATGTAATATGCTTCCTTCCTCTTCAGTCATATATTTTGGGATCTATATATACATTGTAATACATTCTTTTGTAACATGTATTGTTATATGGAAATGAATGAGATATTGGTGGCACTTCTTCTTGTCTTTGTGGTTTATTCATTGAATGTGAATGTCATATGCAACAGCAAAAAAAATCCATGTTTTTCGGTACTTTCTGCGAGCACATATGAATGTAGTAGTGCGAACGTGTGTAAAAGGGTGCCCGGATCTGAGGGGGTTTACAGTTTGGTGTGGTACCCCGATACGCATATTTGCAGTATTACAATTCCGATCGCATTAAATTCTCGGATAATGACAGTCTTCAGACTTGCCGTGAGTCCGAGAATGGGAAATATGACATTCGAAATCAATCACCACATATGTCACCAATTTCATTAATTTAATATTATATCCCAAGAAGAGAAAAATCATATATGATAAGTATATGCTAATGGCATTTTTGTGACTAAAAATGGTTCTCATGCAGAGCCATGGCATCCCGATCAGGCCAGGAGACGATTGATCAGCTGGCACGCATACTGACTGCTCTCACTGACTTTCAGCGGCAGCAGGCTGCTATGAGAGGCCAACAAGACCAGATTCTGGCACAGCAGACTGAGATTGCAGACCGACAGACTGATATAGAGATGAGATTTGAGGAGCTGTCAGATTCCACCTACCGTCCATCTAACGGCGGCACATGCCAGAACCAGCGACAGTCGGTAAAGGTATAGCAGCCTCCTTTCGATGATCCACTTGAGAAGATACCAGGGCAAGGAGCATGCTGCTCAGTAGCTGTTGATGACTTCTGGTGATCGAGTTTATACCAGAAGATATGATGTCTTTTGTTTCAGTTTTTGGTTCAACTTATGATGTAATATGCTTCATTCCTCTTCAGTCATATATTTTGGGATCTGCATGTACATTATAATACATTCTTTTGTAACATTTATTGTTATATGGAAATGAGTGAAATATTGGTGGCACTTCTTCTTCTTGTCTTTGTGGTATATTCATTGAATGTGAATGTCATATGCAACAGCAAAAAAATTCCATGTTTTTCAGTACTTTCTGCGAGCACATGCGAATGTAGTAGTGTGGACGTGTGTAAATGGGTACCCGGATCCGAGGTGGTTTACACATATTTTAAATGATGACCTGAGTGTATGTTGTTAACTAAGTGTCCTTTTAGAGATCATATTCATGGATTCTTGATGATGGTATTGATGAGTTCCTAAACTGATTCTTGATTCTATCTAACTTCCCAAGTTTAGTGGATAGTCTGAGATCTTGGTCTTTATAAGACATCACACTATGACTCTAAGGCGTGAAGAGTACCTTAGGGTTGGGGTGCCTCCGTAGGCATGCAGTGGAGTGTAATGCATCCTAACTAAGTTCCCAATATGTCCACTGACTTATCCTAACCCTCGGAGTAGTAACTCTAAGATTTGATCGATTATTGGTGATTGATGATTGATAGTTGATGGTAAATAATGATTCTGCATCCAACTTAATTATAGTCAACTTTAGCCAACACAACTTATGATTGATCTTAACTCTAGTCAAATTCTATCATAACCCATCCAAGGATCAATTGTAACTCCTCCAACATTCAACTGTTATTGTTTCAGATGTAACCTTAGATGATTCACATGTAGCCATAGAGAATTAATATGTAGCATCGACAAGCCTATTGGCGGAAAAGTAACCAAAACTCAAGCGATGAGGAAGTCTCCTAAGAGACTCTTCCATCTCTCCCTATAATTGGAAGTGTGAACCAATAGAGGGATAGGTCTACTCCAGAACTACGCCACTAAGATGGGTGAGAGAGACTCTCCAGAAAATACATTCTAGATGGACCTGACCAGTACGGGTAGACGAGCTCGTACGAAAATCTAAAATCAAGGATCCCCCGCATAGTTATCCTAAAACAGAGGGTCATCGGACCAGGTCAAAAGTTGGGATCCCAACGAGGCGTAAAAATACTACGAGCTCGCGTAAAAACCGTGAAAAAGACTGGGATACTAGACCCATGCACTCGATGGTCACTGTCTAACTGGGCTTCCTTCCTCTGCCCAGTTGAGGGTCACTGCGCCCTCGCACGGTTAGGTGTAAAGGTAACCATGACCAACATCATTAATTTATAATTCATTACTGATTCACGATCATCATCACTTACCAACTCATCTCCTTCCCAATTCTTTATATAGTTAATCATATAGATCTAGATCTCTTGGTCATCTAACTTATTGATATTTACCCATAGATAGCAGAGCATACCTAAGGAATGACTTCATGAAGATGATCATTTTGGTCATAGGTTATTATGGATGAAGTAATTATATCTAAGACATTTCTTGGATAAAAGCTTCATATATATTAACTAAGTTATGATCAAAATTTTATCTATTTGGAACAAAAAATTCATGTAGTCAACCCTCCCCCCCAATATAAAAAGAAATTGGTTGTTTGCTTTTGTTGTGTTTTATTTGATTAAAAGAGACGCATATGCTTTACATAGTATTTCAAGCCCGGATATTGTAAACTGTTTATTTTATTTGATTTGGACAGGAACACAAACATACTAACATATGTCCCCTATATATTTCTGAATATTTACGTATATCCCCACTAATCATAAATGGCATCGATGCAATTCTGGTCATCTTTACCAACAATATGTTTCAATGATGATCCATATTTATGATATATATATATATATATATATATTAAAAATATGATATTTATTCTTTATAAATAATCTTGTTCTGTGATATAATGACAAGACATCGAGTGGAAAACTTAAGTATATTTAGTATTGATTGTGGATCAATCGGCCAAAAATATAAAATCTTTATAAATATAACAATAGCTAGAAAGACTAAAACAGTAAAAAGAAAATAACTAACCTCCTTATTTGAACCCAGAATTAAATTTTTAGTTCACAAATCAGACTCATATAAATATTAATTAAAGAGAAATTGGCTAATCAGGATTGTTGCCTAAATCAGACAGTAGCAGTGAGAAGTTAATTTAAATTACCCAATCCAATAAATTACAACAAACAGTAGCCACTCTAATTGAAGATCCAACTCCTGATTAGACTTCTTGAAATTTTGGACTCCTATTAATCCTCAAATAATTAGTTTATCGAGATACTCAAGAAACAACCACCACTCGTTGTGTCATTATTCAGGAATTCATAATAATAATTTGTAACTCATTATCACACAGTACTCTGAGATTTCAAGAAAAACTCATAGTAAACTGGAAATTTAATGTATAGCAAAGACAATGTGCTAATATCACATGAGATGAATAATATTCAACCATCAGTAAGATATAGTCAATAAAAATACCTATATATTTTATATATTTTTAGACTTTTTATTTTATTTCTATCAACAACACTTTCAATCAAAATATTGATCGTTAAATATAACAAGTAATATCATTATGGTAACAACAAGAAACTGATATTTATTCTTTACTTCAGGAAACAATGAAGATCAACTCTAGAATTTTCGAGTTCAACTAGACCCATAATACTGGAATCAAGATTTTCAACCATTGGAATCATGAAGACTGATTGATAACCACATTCATGGCAGCAAAGGAGTTAGTAAAAAGGATTGTACCTGAAAATGGAGGATTTGATCTGAAATTTTGCAGCAGTGGGGAGGATTTCCAGCAGATTTCAGAAATGAAGGTCCAGCACCTTCAAACTTCTTGGATTCAATCTCCAATAGCACATTCAAACTTCTCGGATTCAATCTCCAATAGCAGTAAAAGGGGCTGGAAATGGGCTGTGATCTGTCGGTGGTATAGAAATGGAAGAGGAAAATATGAGGGAATGAAAAGGGAAGGGAGGAGAGAAAGCCCTATCGTTGGATTTGGGAATATGAAGAAGATGAGAAGGGAAATAGAGTGCTCGGCTGAAGTTATGGGGAGAAAAAAAATAGAAAGTGGAAAGGGGGAGGAAACTTCCTCTTTGCATGATGTCAGCCATGACATCAGCAGGCAGACATCAGCATGTTGATGTCATAAATCCTTTTTTAAAAAAAGTTGTCGAAATTTCTACAGACTGTACAGTAGCACAGTCTGCTACTTAGCAGACATTTTTTACATAATTTTATTTTATTTATTTATTTAAACCAAAAAACTCTCGTTATTTAATCTACTTAAATTTGACCGTATTCGTGCCTCGAGCATCGGATTTCGAAGTGCAATATCTCATTCTGATCGTCTCTAAACGACGATTAATATGAGTATAATATTCATATACTTTCGATAAGGTTTGGATCCCCGAACTTTTTAAGATACGGTTTTGATTTTTGATTAAATTTTGTGAAATTAAAATACCCAACGATCTCCGATTGATGAACGGTCGATTCCGTTGGTCTTGTTTCGTCGAATCGGATTTAATGGTGGTCTCGATTTGTTTTGTGATTTCCAATTTCGTGTCACGGCTTTTTCGTGGCACGTATGATGATGCAACCGACTTTTGGTCGTTTGCGATCGAACGAGTTCCGTTTCGCGATCAAGGGGTCGAATTGAGTTTATTTAATCTTGATTTAACATAAATTGATTGTTCAGATCAATTAACAGGTTGGGTTCGGATTATTCAGGCCCGGATGTTACATGCCTTCTCGAAGATTCACTACCAGCTGACGAGAAAGGACGTGAGGTTTGAATGGTCAGAAAAACAGCTATGACAATGATGAAGAAACTCCGTAGATCCCCCCATTTTCATACCATGCTGAAACTTGTAGGTGGATAAAAGTAATAATGGAGAACCCATCTTTCTGCTTTTTGAAATTTATATTGCATAAGTGAAACTAGAAAGTGGGTTATGGAGTTAGAAATCTGAATTAGAAACGTTGTCTACCATATCTACCAGTGCACGTCAAATAGGTTTTGATTCAATGAACCTGCTGCCTTTAACAATTTGAAATTAAAATAAATATTACAGCTGCAGGAGAAATGTCGAAATTCTAATATCAACGGATTATTCTGCACTAGCATTTAGCAAAACTGCATTCCGTCTTCTCTTATTTCTTAAAATTACTCAGTAATTCATTAATTTTTTGAAGCGAAGTAATCCATTACGTAACATAAGGTACCTGAATTTGACTCGTTTGAAAATATTGTGTCCAACCTGAAGCCTGACAAAAGTAACATATACACCCGGAGCAAACTGCTCAGTACATTGATCTTCTCCTATTAGATTATGCAAAATGGATTATAAATAATTTTCTACATTCTAATAGATTAGATTCTGAAGTTTATAGAAAAATCTGAAGTACCATTAGCTTACTGCTTCCAATTGCTTCTTTTGAAGAAGGTGCATCAGCTCCAGAGTCGTTCACACGTACAGTGGAGATATGTTTGTTAGAAGGACTGGATTCTAAATTCCCCAATGGCAGTGAAGAGGAGAGGTGCGATATGTAGCTATCATGAGCTTTTAACCATGTTTCTCCTCTTGTGCGCAAATCTACTAAATTGTCATTATCTTCTGATGACAGTCCATCTACAACATCTTTAATCTGAAAAAAAAAACACAACTATCCTAGGGTGACAACAAAATATGTTAATATTACATTTTAAAATGGAAATCCAATAGAAAATAAAATTCACTTTAAAATAAAGTTAGCTTATACTTTTGCCTTCCAGAGATATTTACACAGTAGGTAGCAATTTCACAAAAGGACCAGCCAGGTAGAATAGGAAAACCAAGGCCTTTTTCTGCTTTAAGTGGGATCCACTACATGTATTTTTTGCCTTAAGCAGATCTAATTACGGTCATACCCTGGCTTGGATCCAAAAAAACCAATTTTCTGCTTAATAGCCTCCTTTCAACATTTCTATGGTCTTCTCAGTCTCTCGTAAAAGACTTTTCTTCCAACTTCTCACACTCTTGGACCGGAGCACTGGATGGCTTTCTTTGTGTAGTTACAAAGCACACATTAATCAAGATTCTCTTATTTTTTTCTTCTACAGATGCCATGCAAACCTTTAATCTAATACCACGTCACAACAGCAACAAAGCCTTTTTCCCACATTATGTAGGGTCGACTACATGGATTCTTTGCTTCCATTGATATCTATCTTGGTTAATTATCGGGCTAAGATCCAAAAAACTAAGATCTCTTCAGATAGTCTTGTCGGGAAAAAACAAAAGAGATGTTTATTCCTTGAGCCCTAGGCTCTCTTATATAGGGAGAGACCTATGGGTAAATTATATAGAGTAGACAGAAGAACAGAAAGATACATAAAAGGTACAGAAATATAAAATATATCTCGACACTCCCCCTCAAAATGGAGCATAGATATCTACCATGCTCAGCTTGGATGAACACTTCTGGAAGGGCCCTCTAAGTAGGGCTTTGGTGAAAATATTTGTCGTCCGGTCCCCCTGAGCCAACATGAGATGCACAAATGAAGCCCTTCTGGATCATGTCCGTATATAATGACAATCAACCTCAATGTGCTTTGTCCTCTCGTGGAATGCAGGATTATTAGTAATGAATAAGGCATCCCTGATTCTTGGATTCCAGCGACATTGGAAGAGGAACATCTATATGCAAATTTGTTAGTGCTCGAACCCATATCATTTCTGTACATGCTTGTGCCATAGCTCTATACTCAGATTCAACACTAGATCTAGCAACAACTGTTTGCTTCTTACTTTTACATGAGACGAGAGAATCTCCAACAAATATAGCAAACCCTGATGTGGATTTCCTGTCCTTGGGGAACCCTGCATAGTCTGCATTTGCGCTTGCTGAGATAGTCATAGAATCACCCCTTTTAAATAGCAGTCCCGCACCTGGAGATGATTTAAGATACATGAGTATCATTTAGCATCCATATGAACTTGACGAGGTTGTTCCATTTGGCTCACCCGACTGACTGCAAATGAAATATCAGGTCTAGTAATGGTAACATAAAGAAGTTTTCCAATCAGCTCTCAGTATCTTCTCTTGTCCACCTCATCAGTATCATCATCATAGAGCTTCATGCTTGGATCCATGGGTGTAGTCGTAGGTCGACATCCAAGCATACATGTGTCACTCAACAAGTCAGTGGTATACTTTCTCTGAGTCACCACAAGCCCCTGTTGGTTTCTGGAAAACTCCAATCCCAGAAAGTATCTTAGGGCTCCCAGATCCTTGGTAACAAATTCACGACCCTGTTGGTTACATGTAAACTATTTGTATGGGATAAGATAATCATGAAACCTTAATCGACTTACCTTGCAGGTCCTATTATTTGTTGATTACATGAATCTAGTTAGATCGATTAGTAGTTGTAACATCCAGATCCAATTAAACCCGAACCTGACCCGATTAGGGTCCGTTTAACCCAATCAAGTTATCATGCAATATTAAATAACTTAAATCGATCAATTAATCATGAATCAAAAGTCGTTCGGGCAAAATCGACTAGAAGTCGGTCGCATCGTAATGCGTGCCACAGAAAAGCAGCAACGTAAATTCGGAAACCGCAAAACAAATCAAGACCGTCATAAAATCCGATTCGACGAAACAAGATCAACGGAATCGACCGTTCGTCAATCAAAGATCATTTGTTATTTTAAAATCACAAAATTTAACCCCAAATCGAAACTGTATCTCGGAAATTTCAGAGATTCATTTTCGACCCAAATTATATGAATATTATACTCATTTTGATCGCCATCCAGAGACGATCAAAACAAACGATTATTCATCAAAAATCGAAGACTCGAGGTGCATAAATGATCAACCTTAGATATCACAAATAAGAAAGAGTTTTGTTTTAAAAAAACTATATATATAATTTTAAATTTTAAAGGTCTGTTGTAGCAGACACAGCAGAGCCATGTGGCTTCTAAGTATCTTCTCCACTTGGATTCCTTGTGCTTCCACTTGACAATAAACTAAGCCTTACTTTCCACTATATATATCAGCTCTCTCCTCGTTATTTCTTACCATTTTCTCTCAAAGATCCAACGAGAGATAGAGCTCCAGCAATCTGTTGTGTTATCCCAAGCCTTCTCTTCCTCTTGTTGTGGTTGTATTTTGTCGCTCCCAACAGCCCAAGTGTTTCTTTACAATAGCAAGGAGCCTTTGATGCATTCTCCTGCAATTGCCAGCCACAAGAAGCAGCAGCTGCGACATCCTTGAAGACCAATCCACTTTGCATTAGCTTTTTGCTACTGCTGGACACCTTCCAAGAAATTATTACATGCATGTTCTTATCCACTCAAAGTAAAAATTAAATAGGTACATCCAAGTCCTCTCTTGCTGCCATTCATGGAAATTTAGCATAACAATAAGTTTCAGGATGCTAATCACCTAAATTTTAGAAGGAAAAGACAAGAATCTGGGGGTATCTTTATATGTTGTATATATTTATGAAAGTTAATGAAATGGAATGTTGGTGTTGGTTCCGTGGTGATTACATTGAATGTGAATGTCTTGCCAACAAGCGAAAAAATATTACCGTAAATTCAAAACAAATGCGATATGATAAGTATTAGGAAAAATAAGAGATATGTTTATTCTTTGAGCCCTAGGCTCTCTTATATAGGGAGAGACCTATGGGCAAATTATATACGGTAGACAAAGAGAAAAGGAAATAGATAAAAGATACAAGAACATGAAATAAACTTCAACACTCCCCCTCAAGATGAAGCATAGATATATTTCAAGCTCAGCTTGGATAAGCACTTCTGAAAGGGCCCCCGAAGTAAGGCTTTGGTAAGAATGTCTGTCGTTTGGTCTCCTGCGCTGACATGGGATGTAGAAATGAAGCCTTTCTGGATCATATCACGTATATAATGACAATCAACCTCGATGTGATTTGTCCTCTCGTGAAATGCAGGATTATTGGCATTGAATAATGCAGCCCGATTGCCGAATTTCAGCGACATGGGAAGAGAAACATCTATATGTAAATCTACCAGGACTGCGTGGACTCACATCACTTTTATACATGCTTGGGCCATAGCTTTATACTCTGATTCAGCACTGGATCTCGCAACCACGGTTTGTTTCTTACTCTTCCATGAGACAAGTGACTCCCCAACAAATATAGCGCAGCCTGATGTAGACTTCCTGTCCTTTGGGCACCCTGCATAGTCTGCATCTGCGCATGCTGAGATAGTAATAGTACCCACCTTGTTAAACAACAGCCTTGCACCTGGAGATGATTTAAGACACCTTAGTATCATATGTATAGCATCCATGTATACCTGACGAGGTTGTTCCATGAACTGGCTCACTTTACTAATTGCAAATGAAATATCAGGTCTGGTGATAGTAACATAAAGAAGCTTTCCTACCAGTTCCCTATATCTCCCCCTGTCAACCTCATCAGTATCATCATCATACATCTTCATGCTTGGATCCATGGGTGTAGAAGCAGGTCGACATCCAAGCATATATGTGTCACTTAGCAAGTCAGTGACATATTTTCTCTGAGTCGTCACAAGTCATTATTGATTTCTAGCAAACTCCAATCCCAGAAAGTACCTCAGCACTCCTAGATCCTTGGTAACAGGTTCATGGCCCAGAAACTCTTTTGCTCTTTTTATTCCATGCACATCATCTCATGTAATAAGTATATCATCAACATACACCATAATGACATTCGTACCTATGGAAGTCCTCTGTACAAAAAGAGAATGATTTGCATTCGACCGTTTGAACCCTTGATTCTCAAACAATTATGAGAGCTTCTGGAACCAAGCTCTCAGACTCTGCTTAAGGCCGTCGATTGCCTTATGAAGTCTACACACATATAAACACTCCCTCTCAACAGCAAACCCTGGTGGCTGCTGCATGTAGACTTCTTCCTGAATCACCATACAAAAAAGCATTCTTGGTATCCAATTGAAACAGGGGCCAATCTCGAATCACGACAACAGATAAAAGAATCTGTAAAGTAGAATGACGAACAACTGGAGAAAATGTGTCAAGATAATCCACCCCGTATGTCTGAATAAATCCTCGAGCAATCAGTCGAGCCTTGTACCTATCAGTGATGTCATATGCATTGTTTTCACTGTAAACACTCACTTGCAACTTACAATAGATGGTCCAGTAGGAGCTGGAACAAGGCTCCAAGGACCTCTCGACCAATGAGCAGCCATCTCTTCCTCCATAGCCAGGCGTCATCTACTATCTGACAATGCCTCCTGGTAAGTCCATGGAATGTCCACAGCGGATAAAGCAACTGCAAACCTCCTGAAGTTCCCTGTTAGACGCTCAAAGGTGACATAAGAAGCAATCGGATATGAAGCACATGAACGTTTCTGCTTCCTTAGAGCAATAGGCAAATCAAGTTCTGCATCTCATGTACCACCATCCGTATCATCCCCTTCCTCAAATAGCCCCTGCTGAGAAACACCATCAGACCCATCATTAGAAGTAATGTTGTCAGAACAAATCTGGGGCATGCTTGATGATTGACCATGTCATGAGCAAGGACTGGCCGTCGACTGTAGTGTTGTGGTAGAGGAGGAACCAAAACAATGGGAGGAGGTAATACTGGTGGAGGTGATTGTGGTGGAGGTGGTGGTGGAAGTATTGGATCTTGTGGTGATGGAGTTGATGGTGCATACATGGGTGGAGGAGGAATATAGATCTCATCATCTGTGTTTGATGGTGCCAACCTGTCGCCTGTAGGAGAGAAAAACATGACTGACTCAAAAATCGTGACATCTACACTGACATAATACCTCCGACGTAACGGATCATATCAACGATAACCTTTTTGAGTCCTGGAATACCTGACAAAAACGCATTTGACAGCTCTAGGAGAGAGCATGCAATCCCTAGAGACAACTGATGGACGAACGCAACGGACCCAAAGACACGAGGGGTAAGGGAAAACAACTCCTTGTCAGGGAAGACAAGGGAGAAAGGTATCTTCTCCCCCAACATCGACGAGGGCATGCGGTTAGTGAGGTAACATGCTATGAGAACCGTGTCGCCCCAAAATGAGTGCGGAGCACAACTCTGGACAAGGAGCGTACGAGTGATATCAAGAAGGTGGCGGCGCTTTCTTTCTACGATACCATTCTGTTGGGACATGTAAGCACAAGATGTTTAATTAAGAATGCCATGGGATAAAGGAAATTGAAATAGTATATGGGTACAGAATTTAAGAGCATTATCAGTTCGCACAATTTTGACAGAGGTGGAAAAAACATTCTGCACTTCTTTAATAAAATTCATAATAGTATCGCCCGCCTCTGATTTATTCTTTAATAGGAAAATCCAAGATAAACGACTGAAATCATCCACAGCAACTAAATAGAACATGTGTCCCTGATGATCGAGAACATGACTTGGACCCCAAATATCTACATGGAAAAACTCAAATGGAGAGCTACTGCTCCGACTATGACGACTAGGGAAAACGGACCAATGATGCTTCCCTAACTGATATGCTTCACAATTGAACGACGAGCGAGGTGAGATTTGAGGAAGGACTTGATGCAGTTTCTGAAACGGAAGATGACCGAAGCGCAGATGCCATAAATAAGGAGAGATAGGTCCAGTAGAATGAGATGATGCTCCAGCATAAGGTGTTTGGACCAGTCGATACAACCCGCCTTGCTCACGGCCATACCCAATCACGTTGGCCATGAGAATGTCCTGAAACACAAGCGATGATGGATCAAATATTGCTCGACAATGTAAATCATTAGTAATCTAACTAATTGACAGTAAATTCATTGTGAAATTAGGAGCATGCAACACATTATGCAACTGCATAGAAGGTGTTAAGGCAATCTGCCCCTGTCCCGTGATGGGAGAATGAGTTCCATCTGCTGTGACCACTGTCCTTCCTGGGGAAACTTGCTTGTAGGAAGTGAGTTGATGTCTGTCTCCACAGAAATGATGTGTGGCATCTGAATCTACAATCCATTCTGAGGTACCTGAACGTTGGTAGAAAGTAGAAGCATGAGCACTACTTGAGGAACTAGCTTCTGCAGTAGCAGCAACGTCCAAGCAGCTCTTTGAAATAGGTGGAGGAGTACCGGATGGAGGCATGATATCTCGCAGTCGAGACACAAGTTCATCATACCGTGGATCTAATGCGAGTGGAGCACCATGATGCTGAATTTGTTCTGATGTGCCAGATGATGGGAAACCATGCTTGGAGTAACATGTATCTTCTGTACGACCAGTCCAATGACAGTAAGTACACTGTGGTCCACGACCACGGCCACCCCTACCACGTGATCCTCATCTACGAAACTGAGATGGGCTACCTCTTCCGCGAGGGGCTGCCATAGCAGAAGAATTTGGCATAGGAGCAAGGCTTGAGATGTTGATTCGGCTCAATCTTCGAAAAGCCTCCTTCATGGGAGGAATGGTAGCATCTAACAAAATCTGAGAAGAAGCAGCCTCATACTGTGAATCTAGAGAGGCTAGAAATACTCCCACCATCGTGGCATTTCGGTATGTCTTCAACTTCTCTGGAGTAGCTGTGAGGGGCATTAAGCTATGAAGCTTCTCAAACACTCCCTGCAATGCAGTGTAGTGAGCATGGAGGGGTCGACCATTCTGCTTTATCATGAATATGTCATGCTGAAGCTGTAGAATTTTTGTCTCATTCTTGGCTTATGAATATGTGGCAGCAAAAATGTCCCACATGGCTTTGGCAGTAGGTTGATGCAAGGCGTCGTTAGCAATGTCTGGAATCAAAGTACCAGACAACCAGACCTGGGCATATACGTCATCAGCCTTGTTGGAGTACTTAGTTGTATGCGTCACTTGAGGAATCCAGGATCCATTTACACCATCCATATGTTTAGTCCCATATCTACCAGTGGTGGGACTTGGAGGCTCTGTGGAGGCTATATAAGGAGCCCCAGACCTCCTGTAACCATTGAGAAAAGTGCAATGCATAACCTAGCCCTTTGAGGCCTTCTCCCGTGGTTTCATCCCTCTCCTTAAGGAGTAGGGTTCCACGTTAAATCTCTTGTGTTCTTTAAGTTATTTATCTTTATTTCTGATTCCGCTTCTACTTACTATTTTCTAACATGGTATCAGAGCGGGTTCGATTTTCGAGGATTTATTCGTGAAGATTTATCTTTCGAGATTCGATTGTAATAGTTTGTTTTGAAAGATTTATATGTTGAAGATCTCTTGTTCATGTTCATGATCTGGAGTTTGTTCAAGATCTACGGTATCTGTGAATCCTAGTTATGCATGGATGGTCAAAAACATCAAGGGTTTCTATGTAGATCGAGATCTATTCTGTCTAGCGCTAGGCGCTCGTGATGATCGTGGCTTCGATCATGTTTTCTCTCAAGATGGGGCTTTCGCTTCCGCAGCACAAGCAAATCCAGGTGGTGCTCCTGGCGTCATCTTCAACATCCTTCGGCTCCTGTCAGTGGTCAAAGCATCCAGGATCTACTAGCGCTACCTGGATCTTCAGCCCAGGCAGCATGTTCCAGATTTGTGGCCTAGCAAGCCTTTCAAATCACCGTGATACCCTACAACTCATAAGCGCATCTTCATCAGTGAGCAGAAGGCGCATAAGCGCATCTCCTATCTTCAAGAGCAGAAGATCCTCACACGAGCAAGAAAAAAAAGGAAGAAGAAACTCCAAGCTCCTCTCCAAGCCTGCGCAACTCCTCCGCGCAAGAACACCAGAACAGGCGGCGCAATGGCAGCCCTCCCCAGCCGAAGACGACCTCCCATCTTCGGTCTCCAACAAGTCCCACAGGCGACGGCGGGGACTTCTCCAGTTCCATCGCCTCCTCCTTCATCCTCACGCAGGCAGCGAGGGATGTCGCCCCCTCCGTATCTCTCCAAGTGGCCAGCGCACGCACGCATCTCCTGATGCCGCAACCTTGTTTATCATTCCGCAACCCCCATCGGTGGCGTCAACTGCTCCCTATCTGGCTGAGCTCCCGCAGACGCATCTCCCATCTACCACCCTGCAGGCGACGGCAAGCTCCATCGAGGGATAACGGGTGAAAGCACCCAGTGCGAGGATGCCCCGCGCATTAACCTCCGACCCCCCCCCCCCCACTTGCGGCTCCGACTCCAGCAGCAAGCGTTGCCTCCCCTCGTCCCCTCGTCCATGGCGGCGACGTTAGCACCAAGAGAAACCCCATGGGGGACGGCAGTGTTGTGAGCCAGGGGTTCCCACAGGGGAACCCTAATTAAGCCCTAAACGTGGGCTTGCAGTTCTACCATTTTTTTATTTTATTTTATTTTAAATCTGTAGAGTCCAAGTGGGTCGTGCCTCCTTTAAAAAAAGAAATTGCTCTGTGCGTCGATAGATGTTAAAAAAAGAGAGGGGGAAGAAAAGAAGAAGAGACGGTATAAAAATCTGATAAAGGCGCGTGCAATTAAAAGCCGTACGCTATTACAAAAAAATGTTGCAAGGAAAAGCCGAAAGAAAAAAGTGTGAAACGGCTTTGAAAAAAATATTTTCAAAAAACAATTTGTGTGACGGCTTATAAAAAAATTGGAAGAAAAGTCGTAAGGAATTTTTTTTTAAGAATGGTCATCTTTTCCCCATTTTATTGTCTTCTCCCAATATAGTCGATGTCATGTATTCCGACTAGCATGGGAGAAAGGGGGAGTATTATGTAGAGTCACAGGTTTATTCACATTCTTCTTGAGATGTCATATTTCCAAGACCAGCCAGATTCCAGACTCTACAGTTTGTAAGATTTTCAGACTCGATGATCATGGTTTCCGAGTCCTCAGTTTCAGACACACGCTTGTTTGCGGTCTTTTCAGATGGTTTCGAGTCCTCAGTTTCAGACACGAACTTGTTTACGGCCTTTTTAAATGTGCACGTGTTTGCCATCTTTTGTGTGGTCTCCACCATTTTTGTTGTTGTCAGCCAGAATTTTCATGTGGGCCATAGGGACTCCAGAGCAGAGGACCATTCCCTATGTCATGTAGGCAAGGGTTTTCATGTGGTATCATAGGTACTCCAGAGTAGAGTACCATTCTCTGTGCCAGATGGGAGAGACCCAGTTCTCCGACGAGGAGACTTCTTTCAGACTCCATTCTCTAGCAACCGTGGATTCCGACGAGGATTGCACTTCCACGACCCTTTCAGTTCAGCCCTTTTCAGAGATGGAGCAGTTGTCCACATTATTGTGGCGAGCCAGAGTACTCCGGCGAGGAGTCTCATTTCCAGTTGCAGTGACTCTGACAGGCGCAGTTCAGATCACATCCTTTCCGACGAGGAGATTCAGTTGACTCGCACTCCAGCCGTTCGTCCTCCTCACCTGCACGTCATGAGAAGCAACGTCCTCGACAGCAGCTGACAGTTATGCACGTTGAGTTGATATTGTCCGTAGTGTCATGTAGCATGAGTTTCTTTCTGTTTGTCCAAGCTGAGCATTGAATGATCCCACTTGAGGGGGAGTATTGGAGTACTTGATTGTATGCATCACTTGAGGGAGAGGGTAAATAGATCCCTCCAGGATCTATTTACACCATCCATATGTTTAGTCACACATCTACCAGTGGTGGGACTTGGAGGATCTGTGGAGGCTATATAAGGAGCCCCAGACCTCCTCTAACCATTGAGAAAAGTGCAATACATAACCTGGTCCTTTGAGGCCTTCTCCCGTAGGTTCATCCCGCTCCTTAGGGAGGTAGGGTTCCACGTTAAATCTCTTTGTGTTCTTCAAGTTATTTATCTTTATTTCCGATTTCGCTTCCCCTTCACATTTCTAACAAGCCTCCCATGAGGCATACAATCTGTCTTCTCCGTTGGCTCGTCCTCGGTAAGAATATGTTTCTTACCCATCGATTTCATTAGGCTCATGAACTGCATGGTCCATAACTCGTAGTTCGATGCATCTATCTTCACAATAGGCACAGGACCTCTGAAGGCGCCTGTGGTGGGGATCTCTACCTTGCTTTCTGACATGATGACTGGAGACAACTAGGGTTGTAGACGAGATAAACTTTGGTCTAGACTGACATGACGAGGTTTGGTTGCATGTGTAGACTTACACAACCAAACCCGTCAACCTGGAGGTACGAGCGGAAGACCCCTTAGAAGGGAATGGCAGCCAGAGCAGCCTGAGGGGCGGAGGGACCTGAGGGGCGGCGAGACCCGAGGGGGCAGCGGGACTCAAGGGGCAGCGGGACCCGAGGGACGGTGGAGCCCGAGGGGCGGCGAGGCCCGAGATGCGGAGGGGCCCGAGGTGGCGGGGCCTGAGGAGCAAAGGGAGCCGCAAGGCCAAGAGGTGCAAGGGGAGATGCGTGGCGAGCCTTCGGCGGCGATGCCCTGGATGATGGTGGCGGGAGGCTTGAAGGTGGATTGACTAGGGTTAAGGTTCGGTACTAGAGCTCCGGTCTAGGATCGCCACTCTGATACCATATTGGGAAAAATAAGAGATCTATTTATTCCTTGAGCCCTAGGCTCTCTTATATATAGAGATACCTATAGGCAAATTACATACGATAGACAAAGAGAAAAGGAAATAGATTAAAGATACAAGACATGAAATAAACTTCTACAATAAGGAATAAAATACCGCGAATGCAGTGTAAACGTGTGCCTGGATCTGAGGGCATCACAGTTTGGTATCAGAGTCGTGGTACCCCGATACGCACATTCGTAGTTTTACAATTCCGATCGCATTAAGATCTCGAATAGCACAGTCTTCCGACTTTTCGTGAGTCTAGAAGGGAAATATGACATTCGAATTCAATAACCAACATATGTCACCAATTTCATTAATTTTCATATTATATCCCAAGAAGAGAAAAAGCATATATCATAGTATCTATGAATAACAAATTTTATGACTAATAATGGTTCTCATGCAGAACCATGACGTCTAGAGCAGCTCAGGATATGACTGACCGTTTGGAGCGCATCATAACCGCTCTCACTGATCTTCAGCAGCAGGAGACTGCTATGAGAGGCCCAGCAGGATCAGATTCTGGCACAGCAGACTGAGATCGCTGACCGGCAGATAGATATGGAGAAAAGATTTGAGGAGCTATCAGATTTTACATGCCATCCATCTCAGGATGGAACACGACAGAACTAGCACCAATCTGTTGAGGTACAACAGCCTCATTTCGATGATCCACATGAGGAGATGCCAGAGCATGGAGCAGAGGATGGAGACTATGACAAGCAGCAGGTCCCTGTAGACTTTGCAGATGAGGATGCACATGAGTACTCCGCTATCCACAGGCACCAGTCAGTCTTCACTTCCTACCAGCGGGCCAATATGCCCATGTTCGAGGGCACAAGGATGCCATATAGGGTTGTGCACGGTTCATGAATTTGATGGGTACCCGACTCGATCCATATGGATCGATCCAAAACCAATTGGTATCCGATAGATTACATTGGATCGGGTACCCAACCCATTTTGACCCGTGATATACGGAGCTCCGAACCTATGATCCACGGGTATCCATGGGTCGGCCCATCTCATAGCCCCTCTAACATAAACAATGCCCGTTGATCTACTTGGTGGTGTTCACTACGGATGCAAACATATAGATACGTATATGGATGTAGGTGTTACTATATCCTTTATCCGTTTGTAAATACGAATTGGGGTGCAAATACAGATATGAAATCTATATTACTATGTTAAGGGATACATATGTAAAATGAATATTAATCTCGTACGAATAATATTGGAAATATTATATATATTAGCATAAATATGCATGTATTGGATGGAATACATATGATATAAATATATGTATCATATGGACACGGATATGTATTCTATCCGTATCCATTTTTATGATATACATATCCGTATCCATTTTTAAAATGGACACGGATATGTATATCATTTTGATATATGTAAACATCAGTATATGTATCAGTATATCATTATGACATAATTTTATATCATATTTCATCATATTTGGTATATTTTTTTATGATATAAGCACATTTATTATATTTTATGGTGTATTTTCCATCAATTCATGCATCTAATCTATAAAGTATTTTTGATATTACTCGTATGCGATTAATCTCTAATTTACAGCCGTCTCCATTTTTTTAAAGATATGGTCAAATAGTTTTAGTATCATTTGATATCTTTATCCCAATCATGTTCGTATTAAAAACATATAAGGAATATGGTAACACATATTTCTGTCCGTATAAGTATCTGTCCATTTGCATCCCTACTTGAGACTCATCGATGGTCACCGGACTCATCAACATGCATGGATCGATACCATTCAAGGCCCCTCGACGACACTAATCCTACATATTCAATAATCATGTAATAATATTCTTAAAATTGATAGGAAGATCAAGATAAATAGAATGTGGACATTTTATGTTTAAACATATTGCAAATTTTGTTTTTTTTTTTGGCTTTTCATCATTCCCATTTAACATAAATCCCCATTTTGAAGTTTTCACTTTAACAATTTTTGCTTGGCCTATATCTTATTATTTTAGATCCATGGATACCCACGGGTAATCCAATATCCATTTCACAAAACGGGTATCCAATCTAATGGATAACCATTTTGATTGGAGCGGGTCGATTTGTTAACCCGATGTCATGGTTCGGGTCGGGTCAAGCACATATGGAGCGGGTTTTCGCCCCACGAACACCCCTAACGCCAGATGTGGCAGAGCAGTGGCTCAAGAGGGTCATGAAGGTATTGAGGATGATTCGCATGCCACGAGACACATGGATATCTTTCATGGAGTATTAACTGACAGATTTCGCAGAGATATAGTGGGATGCAGTAGTTTCTGAGTTGGGTCGTGAGCCTACATGGGATGATTTTGAGACGAGGTTCAGGTCCCACTTCTTTTCTACGAAGGGGAAGGAGTCCCAACGCCATTTGTTTGCAGAGCTTCATCAGGGACCAGCGACAGCCAGAGATTACTTCGTTCGATACACCGAGCTGTCTCGACATACACCAGTAGTTGCCGTATTTCCAGAGGAGAATCTGGAAAAGTTCATCAGAGGCGTGAGGGAGGAGGTGCAGAAGAAGTTGGTCGGATACACATCACTTCCATCTCCGAGGCTACTGATACAGCGGAGAAGTTCGAGGACATCCGAGAGAGACGATTTGGGAGCTCGTCTGAAGCAGCACCTAGACCACAGCAATCTTTTGGGCCGATTCGCCGACCATTTTAGCAGCAGAGGTCAACCAGGCGTTTCCGACCTACCGGTTCAGCCTTCTCTGGTAATGCTCTCTCATCTCCATCGACTACTTTAGGAGGAGCACTTGTCGGACGTGGCACAAATTCCGCTCGACCATCTGGGTCGCAGCGAGCAGACAAACCTCCTGCAGGACCGACTCGGAGCACAGACATGACCACTCCATCTACACGACCAGACCGATGTTACTTATGCCATGAGTGGGGACATTAACAGCATCAGTATCCCTAGAGATCTTGTGAGCCTCGCACACAGCCACAGTCGTCACATCTACAGGTACAACATACGGGGAGTTCCCGCGGCAGGAACTCCAACTTTAGGAGGCAGCAACAGAGACAGACACAGAGTGTGACAGGTTCTAGTACCGCACCAGCCAGACAGGGTCAGCTACACGCAGTGATCGAGGAGCAGGCTCGTTCAATAGCTACTGTGGTGAAAGGTATGGTCTCAGTTTTGGACCGACCTTTCCATGTTTTATTTGATTCTGAAGCGACGCATTCCTTCCTTGCATCAAGATTGCTAGCATCATTAGGAAGAGTCGTAGAGACTCTATCTTCTCCATATCACATCTGTGAGCCAGGTGGCCAGTTGTTTATCATTTCACTGATAATCAGGCATTTGTCAGTATTGATTGGCGGCCACGAGATGATCGCAGATTGTTAGCTACTACAGCTTGATGAGTTTGACTTGATTCCAGGCAAGGATTGGTTATCAGCTCATCATGCTCTTGTTGATTGCTTAAGGAAGATGGTTGTCTTCAGAATTCCAGATTTACCTGAGTTCACTTTTGAGGGTACTTCACATGACTACAAAATGGAGTATATTTCAGTGTTGCGATCTCAACGACTTGTTGATCGGGGATGTGATTCCTACTTAGCATTTGTTCTGGAGATGTCCGATCATGAGACAATGGCACAGGACATCCGAGTAGTATCAGACTACCCAGATGTTTTTCCAGATGAGCTACCAGGATTACCTCCTGAGAGAGATACGAGTTCGAGATCACATTGCTACCAGACACACAATCGATCTCAATGGCTCCTTACCACATGGCACCAGCTGAGTTGAGAGAGCCGAAGGTGCAGTTGCAGGAATTACTTGACTTGGGATTCGTGAGGCCGAGCACTTCACCTTGGGGTGCTCTGCTTCTTTGTCAGGAAGAAGGATGGATCCATGAGATTATGCATTGATTATCGGCAACTGAACAAGAGAAGGTGAAGGACCATTATCCATTGCCGCATATCGATGATTTATTCGATCAGCTCCAGGGATCTTCGGTGTTCTCGAAGATCGATCTTCGTTCGGGCTATCATCAGCTGAGGATTCGAGAGTCCGATATTTCGAAGACAACTTTTAGGACTCATTATGGACACTACGAGTTTGTGGTGATGCCGTTTGGGCTCACCAATGCACCTGCAACTTTCATGGATATGATGAACCAAATCTTCCGTCCATACTTGGACAAGTTTGTGGTGGTGTTCATTGATGATGTGCTCTTATATTCTCAAAATGAATGGGATCATTTGAATGATCTAAGGACTGTTTTGGTCACATTGCGAGAGCACAAGCTATATGTCAAGCTAAGCAAGTACGACTTTTGGTTATCCTAGGTCTCATTTCTGGTGTATGTAACTTGTGGAGCTGGCACCGCAATTGATCCCACGAAGATCGAGGCAGTCATGTCTTCGGAGCAGCTAAGACAGTTACTCAGATTCGAAGCTTCCTTGGGCTAGCAGCATATTACATACGCTTTGTCAGCGGATTTTCACGCATCATTATTCCTCTAACACGATTGACATAGAAGGGAGTTCCATTCATTTGGAATGATTCATGTGAGCATGCCATCAGGACACTGAAGGAGAGATTGACTACCGCGCCTATCCTTGCTCTTCCTTCAGGCACTCAGGACTATGCAGTCTAAACAGATGCATCTAGAGAAGGTTTAGGAGCGGTGTTGATGCAGAGAAGCCACGTGATTGCTTACGCATCACGACAGTTGAGACCGCGTGAGCAGAACTAACCCACACATGACTTGGAGTTGGTGGAAGTTGTCGTCGCCTTGAAGATCTGGCGCCACTATCTATATGGGGTGAATTTTGAGATTTTCACAGAACACAAGAGCCTGAAGTATATCTTTGATCAGAAGGAGCTGAACATGAGACAGCGCAGGTGGCTCGAGCTATTGAAGTATTACGACTGCACGATCTATTACCATCTCGGTAAGGGAAATGTGGTGGCATATGCGTTTAGCAGAAGAGCTCATGCAGAGGGTACGGCGAACTGGTTATACACATGGGATATGCTTACGGCTTTGACCGATTGGCATCCTCAAGAGAGTGCATCCATATCTACTGTCGTGCCTCCACGATTCAGCAGTTTGTGGGATCGTATCGTCGAAAGCCAGAAGACCGACCCTTGGATTCGAGATAGATATATGTGGTCCGTCAAGGATGAGGTTGGTGATTTTGTCGTAGCAGAATCCATTTTGTGGAAGGTAGGTCGAGTCATTGTGCCCAATGACGAGTAGTTGCGCAGGGACATTCTAGATGAGGCACACAGTTCATGGTTGTCCATCCATCCTGGCAGCACCAAGATGTATCGTGATTTACGTCGACATTTCTGGTGGGACGGAATGAAGCGTGATGTCGCGTAACATGTTAGTAGATGCATGACTGACGAGTTCGTAAATCGCAGCGTTAAAGATGTGTTTTTATCTTCGGGTGTGAAAGTAAAAATGTCGTTCGTTGTAGACGGCGATCGGAAACGGTCAAGAAATAACCACAATTTTTAATCAATTTTAATCAAGTGGTTTTATGTTTATTTTACTTGGGCAAGTCCCAAGGTCGATCACAAGGAGGCAAAAGAACAACCTAGAATTATGTCTATCCAATTTCGTGTTCAGTTTTCGAGGCGGTCTTTTTTTTTGGAATTTTTAATGCAATAAAGGGATGCACGATGCAAATTCGGCCTAATTTAGGGACTAAAATGTAAATTACATTTAAACGATGGCCGAAAAATATGAAACTTGGCCACAATGTAAATGATGATGAAATGAATGTTCTCTAATTTTTTTGGAATTTTTGGATGCAGAATGAATTTTTTATGAATTTTTAAAAGCAAACAGATTGATTTTCAATATTTAATTATAATAAATATTAAACCTACTTATTTTCAAGATATAAAATTATTTAAGATCTATCAATAGGTGATGGATCTCAGAAAAATCCTAGACCTCGAAAATGTGGGGTTGAATACCTATTAAAAATTAAATACTGAAATGTGCTAAATGATTTTTACAGAGCAATTTATGCATGCAAATGCAAAGATTTTTTAGCACAATGTTAATCAAAATAATCTCTTTAATATGTGATTTTTCGGGGATTTTTAGAGCAACGGTCAATCAAATATAAATTGAAGAGCATAAAATGCGCGAAGTTTGCAATTTTCCACAAAATCTTTATTTATTAATTAACCGTCAATCACGAAAATAGCCACAGTATGTCCAGATGTAGAGAATTAAGTGAGGAACACCATGCTATTTTTAGATAAAAAAATGATGAAAAACAGAAGTCTAAAATGAAGGAGAAATGCAGGGGTACAGATGCAATAAATAAAGAAATAAAGAATGCAGGAAGGACCTAGGAGTAATTACCACTAGTTCTGGGGGGTACTTTGCAAATTTGCCAGAAATAAAGAATGCAGGAAGGACCTGAGGCACAAATAGAAGACCTCCAGGGGGTTCGCCCTAATTATCCCACCCGCACGTGAGTGTCACGTGCGCGGGTGTGGGTCTTGTTGACGTTTCCTCCGCACGTGCGCTGCACGTGGGAGGACCTCGAGGCTGGAGCCCAGTGCTGTGGCGGAGTGACAGGGGCGAAGGGCCGATGGAGGCCCTTTGGTGGTCGGTGATGAAGCTTGTTGTCGATGACGAAGGTCTCGTTGGCGGGGCTGGTCGGAGAAGTGGCGGGCCAAGCTTGCTGGAGATGGAGTCGATGAAGGTGAAGCTCCAGGCGGCTATGGCGGAGAAGATAGTCGAAGACGAAGGCGTTGGAGTCGTCGATGACGGTGGCGCGTGAAGCGTTGATGGAGGTTGGCGTAGACGGTGATGGTCGACGTCGCGGCGGAGGTGGAATTGTCGTGGAAGACGAAGGCGTTGTTGAGGCGGAGTTGGAGGTTGATGAAGATGACGGAATCGTCGGCTCAACGGGCACGAGGGCCGGAGCGGGGCAGAAGGCACGGAGGCGCCGTGGGCTGCAGCGGCGTTGGGGGAGGACGCCGGATCTCGTCGGGAAGAAGGCGGAGCTCGGGCTGTCACCACCGAGCTCCATGGCAAAGGATGCAACCGGCGGATGAGGGTCTGGGGTTGACGCCGGAGTTCTTAAATAGGGCACGAGAGGGGTGGCTGCGCGAGATAGGAGGAGCGGCGGTTGAGAGTGGAGGTGGTTGGCGGCGGGGCGGAGATAACGGGGGGGGGGGGGGGGGGGCGTTGGTCGTTGGCGAGAACGGCGGGGGCGAGATAGCGGAGGTGTTTCCGAGAAGGGGGGGCGCGATTGGAGACGAAGGCCAACGGCCGTTCGATCGGCCGCTGATCGAATGGCCGCGGAGGGACCACGTGGCAGGTCAAAGGGGAGGCAGGCGTGGCACGTGCGGAGCACGTGCGACGCACGTGCGGGCGCTTTAATTTTTTTTATAAAAACGAAATTTAAAAGAACCAAAAACCGATGACACGTGGCGGCCTCTGGGGCTGCCACATGTCAGCACCAGAAAAATCGAAGAAAAAAATCTTTTGTAAAATCAAAAAGAAATAGTAAATGACCTCGGATCGAAAAAGTTTATTCACGAAAAATGCTCGTCTCGACGAGATCTATAACTTTCATGAAGACATCAAAGCCAAAATCGGTCAAATGTAAAAAGTGAATTTTTGGGGTATCCCATGTACATAGAATACCTTGATTCTTGGGTTTTCTAATTTTTTTGTCATTTTTAAACAAGATAAAAAAAACAGAAAAATATAGAAAAATCAAAGACAAATAAAAGACACCTAATTCTAATTTTTTTGGATTTTTATTGATAAAGAAAATAAGTAAATAAAATAAAGGTCAGAAAACCGCTAAAATATACAATGTACAAAAGAGGCCCAAAACCCAACTTTCGCATACGAGCTCCGATTCACTTGAACTTGGTCTTGTTTTGAAGGTAATTGAATGTGCATTAGTTCAAAAGTGAGTAGGATTAAATCGGACACTGGATGGGGAAGATATGTGGCTTTTAATCCGAAAATCCTGAAACTAGGGTTTGGGTTTTTGGTCCACTTAACAGGGTTAGTGATTTTTTTTGTATTTTTCATTTATTCTTGTTAGTGACGTGCACACAGTGGATGTGGTTTTGTGTCATTCGGAGTTAGCATGAAGGAGTTAAAAATGGGGGAAGTTAGGCTATTTATAGGTCAACTTTGGCTTGGATTTTTGGCTTCTTATTTTGTGCAGAAATTAATGCTAAAATGCAATTCTTATGAAATCATGCATGAATGCTAATTATGCAGAATAAATGCAGAAATGCTGTTGATTTTGAGGGATCTGAGCTTAATTAATGAGACTTAGAGTGATGAATCCGAGATTCATCATCCCCCTATACTTAAACCATGCTCGTCCCTGAGTATCAAAAAGAAATGCCATGAAGTGAAATGAGACTGGGTTCCATACCAAGACCATGAGCTAAAGGTGAAAATGAAACTAGACTCGAGCTTTGGATTAATAGTGTGGCAGAACTTTTGTGAGACTTAGAATTTTAAAATCAACAGCCCTCAAGTTCTACACATCATTGTCACAGTTTTAGCTCAGAAGTCATCTTCGATCAATCCTCTTCCCAAAGTATACCCTATGAATATTGAACAACCGACTCATGTGTGTGAAGGGTATTTAGCTCTTCCCATTCAGAATGCTGGTCTACCATGCTCCTCTCCTCTCCAGTAACTCGTCCTCGGGGAGTCAGGTATTTCCTTCTTAAGGTCTGTCGCGATGTGTTCACAATCGAATGAGGGGTGAAGATAGAACGGGGAAAAGAATTGGAGGGTGGCCAGTGTAGTCACCTCTCCTTGTGAAGATGGCCAGTGTAGCCGAGTCTCTACCAAGATCTGCAGGTTTCTTGAAGCTTGGACCTTTTTGGTCAGGTATTTATTTGGTAGAATGCTTCTTTGTATTTGGAATTTTTGGTGGTTCTGCTTGGATCTTGTTGTGCCCCTACGGATATAGAATCTTTTTGTTCCGTACATTTTTGGGGTCTTAGAAAAAATTGTGCCCAGCCGTCCATCCCTTTTCCGAAGCTTTATTTCAACCTGTACTCCGGTCTTTAGATTTCCACGCTACCAGAAAAGAGACTCACACAGTCTTCCAACATCCCGTCTGGAGTTGAGCTAAGTGCATAGTGCGAGAGTACAAATTAATTCTCTATTCCAGAGTTGTACCCAGAATGAAGAGACCAGGTTAGACACTAAGAGTCAAACGCTGTACATTGTCATGTGGAACTTTAAGGAATTAAGTCAAAAAGACCTGAAGCTCTTAAAATCCTATTTCTCGGTGAAGTTCCTCTGAAAATTAGGTGGATTAAGGTCAAGTCCAGACCACTCTCGGTTTCTACTCATAACTCGGTTCAGAACCCGATGACTTTTCACATATGCAAATGCATGTGATGTTGGATGAAGTGCAAGTGTGTGTAATGCAGACACATTTTTTTAATTTTTTTTTTGTTGTTTATTTTTTTTTGACATTTTATGCAGGGGATTTTTTATGCAAAAATGGATAAGAAGCCTTTTTTTCAAAATTTTGGGCAATTCAGTGTTAGTAGCAAAACTCTTTTTTTTTCTTTTCTTCTTTTTTTTCTTCTTTAATTTCAAGTTAGTACCCACCCCGTAAATACATATAAAACTTACGCGAAAGTACGAGATATGGGTAAAATATATACAAAGTATATATACAGACCCCCCTATACTTAGCGAGTGTTGTGTCCTCAGAGCACAAGAAGCGTAAAGAAGACATAGCTTGGGATAAGCGTAAGAGAGTGGAAAAAATGAAAAGAAAAATGAAGCGGTCGGGATATGTGAATGAGGAGAGTATATACAGGTGGATGTCGGTTCCCCTTATACTTAGGCTCTGGACAGCCTAAGTATGGAAGAATGGTGGAAATGGAGCGATCGGGAGTTAAGAGAAGAATGATATATATTGATGGCATCGGTCCCCCCTATACTTAGGCCAAGGCCTAAGTATAGGAAGAAGCTGTACAAGGAGACCGATGTGGTCGGGAGGGAGGGTGGGTAGCCGATGATTAAGGCGGTTTTTCGACTGATCTTTTTGTGAGCCTGTGGTGGGAGATCGTAATGATGATTCAGAGATGAGGCATATGATTCCCAACTATGATCGGTGTCGTCCTCAGAAAAATCATGATGGATAATAGATGATGTGTTTGAGTCAGATGAAAGATATCCATCATCAGAGTTATCCTCAGAGGAATAGAATTTGAAAGTGGACATACTCCAAGTATTCTGGTCTTTATGATTCTTCAGTTGTTTCCTCAGAATTCGTTCCTTCTTGGGGTCAATCATTTTGTCCTCAGATGAATATTTAGAAGCACCGGTCTCAGTCAGCTCATACGAAATAATTCCTGTGTACTTGAAGAGGGTAGGAGCATCAGCTTTGGATGAATAGTAGTTAGGAATGGGAGTTGTCCAACGGGGATTGAATTTTGGATCCTTGCGAAGATATGACTTTAGAGCTGCCGAACACACTTCACTCATGTAGACCATCTTTTCCGGACCTGATGAGGGATCATCAACTGATTCCTCTTCCGAAAGGTCAAAGTTGACTCTCTTTTTATTTCGTCGTGAAGGTGTCGGTTCACTTGAGTATCCAGATGAATAGCCATTGAAATTCTCATTGGTTGGTTCTTGTTCTTAGTCTCCCGAATGTTTGAGCACTCTCGATTTGGGATGATTTGGTCAAGATATTTAGATAATGTTGCTCCAGGGTGTGACCATGCATATGTCTCAGGATCGTAGTAGAAAGATTTGTCTATTTTGAGATCCGCGGGAATTAAAATACTGGGGAGAGTCTCTGCATGTTCTTTCTCAATTGATTCGATGTTGGCGCATTCCTGTGTCGAGTTGATGTAATCCATGTAGTCAGAGTAGGTTGACCCAGGGTGTGCCCATGCATAAGTCTCGGATCATATAATTCATATACATGATTCTCCATGGTGAGAGCGGTTGGGAATGGAGCAGGGGGGAGATTTTCTAAACCAATAGTCTCATCAACAACCGCTATCTCAGGTGTGGCTGCGGGGTAGGTCTCTTCTACCGCTTCATGGTTATGGTTGTCGGGGACTTCGTGGGTTGCCTCAGAAGATCGTGGTTCCTCAAAGATATGGTCAGATCTAAGTGCTTCCAACGCTGTGAAATTAATTTCCCGAGTCTCACAATCAATAATTGCCTTAGCCAATGCTTAGAAGGTTTTCCGAGAATAATTGGAGACTGGGTGAATTCTCCTTGATGCTCAATATCAATGATCGTGAATTCTACTTTGAGCGAAGCACCTTGGAATTTCATGATGACCGAAATGATTCCTCTCGGCCGCTTTATAGATCGGTCCGCCAATTGAACAATCTCTCGTATCTTCCGAATCGGTCCGAGTTTGAGTTCATGAATACAGAGGTCGGGAGGATATTAATTGGTGAATCGTCATCAATCCGAGCATGGGTGAAAATTGTATCTTTGATTTCACAATCAAATCTGAGCAACCGCTTCACTATGCGGCTCTTGGTTTTTCTCCTCAATACCAAGAAGGAGGCCATTGACAATATATGTCCCTCGGTCTTGGTTCTAATCCTGCCCGGCTTTTTCATAGTTAATTTTTCCGTTAAAAATCTTTTAAGGTCGGGGAAGTGTTCAATGGCCTATAGAAAGGGAAGTTCAAAAATCAATTTCTTTCCTAGTGCTTCCCGTACAGTTGGATCCAAATTCCTCAGATCGTCTTTAGTCTCAATTTTTATGAAATTTTCTACATTTTCAAATTTTTTTGTGGTTTTCAAATATTTCCATTTTTTGGTATTTTCTGGGTGGTGTGGGGGTGTGGGGTGTTCTTCAGATGAAAAGGGGCTCTGGTGCTCAGGGTGATGGTCAACGGCATAGTTGTGAACTCCCGGGATCCGGGTACCCGTTTTACGACACAATTCGCGAAATTCCATTTATGACATCGCATTAAAAGCATAGTTTTTATGGGGAAATTTTTCGCAATGAATATATTTGCAAGTGACATTCGACATTCACATTCACAACCACAGGCTAATAAGGAAAATTGGCACCAAAATCATATTTCATTAATTTGCATGTATTTTTACATCATGTACAATGTCTGTCTGTACATACAACATCCCAAAAATTTTGAATGAGAGAAGAAGCAATTACAATATCAATTGAACTAAAAACTGTAACAAAAACCACATACCGTCTGGTATATACCTTGTCTCCTGGAACCCTGTATAGCTACTGAACAACAGACTCCTTTCCTGCCATGCGTGAAAGGAAGAAAAGGAGTCACAATTGTAAATACAAACCCGTAGTTTTAAATAATTAACAAGTAATTTAATGTGCAAAAGAGAGCAAGTAGAAAGGTGGAACAAGTATAATTTACATCTACTTGCATAAGAAAAAGGGTTTTCAACTGTTTGGTATTAAGTTCATTTGTTCCCCCCTTTTTCCCATTCATCCCATATATATATAATTATATAAAGTTTAGATGACAAACCCTAACATATAATGATTTCCTGTGTTTTAAGATCATGATTTTGGGTCTTGGAGATCATGTTGCGGACTTGATGGCTACTTTCTTGTCATTGAGATCATGTCATGGTTTTCGATAACGAACTGATATGATAATGATGAATTTGATCCTTAATTCTATTTACTCCTTCTAAGTTAGTGGATAGTCTGTGGTCTTGGTCTGTGTGTAACCTCACACTATGACTCTAAGGTATTTAAAAGTACCTTAGGGTTGGGGTGCCTCCGTAGGCATGCGGTGTTGTATAATGCATCCTAACTAAGTTCCCAACACGTCCACTAACTTATAGGGTTTTTCGAATCGGATTAAAGTCACTTCTAATCAACTCAATTTTAATTGTGATTTCCTACAAACCTTCACTGTAACTCTCTCAGATGTACTCTCAATGATGTAGATATAGATGTAGATACGAATGATCTGGATGTAGAATCGCCAAGTCTGTTGGCGAAAGAAAACTCAAGCGGTGAAGAAGCCTACAAATGGCTCTTCCGTCTCGTCCTCTAGTTTGGAAGGACGGTCCAATAGAGGGATAGGTCTACTCTCCAACTACGCCACTGAGACGGGTGAGAGGGACTTCCCGGAAAAGTCACTCTAGAAAACAGCCCGACCGGTAACGGGCAACCGAGCTCGTACGTAAACTGAAAACCAAGGATCCCCCGCCTGGGTATCCTAAAACAGAGGGTCAACGGAATGGTCTAAAGTCAGGATCCCAACGAGGCGTAAAAACACTGCGAGCTCGCGTAAAAACCGTGAAGAGGACTGGGATCCTAGACCCGCGCACTTGGCGGCCGCTGCCTAAACTGAGCTTCCTATTCTCCCACCCAGTTGAGGGTCACCGCGCCTCGCACAGTCAGGTATAAGATTCACCGTAACTGGCACTACATCAGTCATCAATGATGTACCATTATATATGTATATGATCTTATATGATTTCACATTCTCTTTTGTGTTAGATTCCTATTGATGGAATATTTCTCTTAATCAAGAAAGAAGAGCACATTGGCTAAGTCAATAACTTCTAAAATGATGGAATTTATCCAGGACTACATGATTCGAGTCTATATTGTCATATCATAAGCTTTCTCAAAATGAAGAAAAATAGGTATGTTCAAGTAACAACTTGAAAAATACTCCAACCATGTTGTCATGTTCCATTGATATAAGTTTTGATCCATATTCAGGACCGTCCTTAATTCTTACATTTTTATAATTTAATTATAGATGAATTAATTAATTATGTTCAAGAGAAGGTGTACTGATTCGTCGATATAACATTATTTTAATGGACAGATTAATGGAGAAAATCAAAAGAGAGCTTGATTCCAACTTAATAATTTAAGATAAGAATGAACGAATTTCAAGTTCCAAATTCGATCTTGTAAAAAGAACTATGTAGTAAATGGGGATTTTATTTATAGAATTATTGTAAAGTTGTATGAAATGGGTATAAGATAGCATTGTTCTATCTTTGAAGTTCCAATGGAGTGTGGTAAGGCTATAGTCAGGCTTCCATTACTTTTTAGTCGAGTCCCTGGTACTATGTTTAATGTAATTGGCAATATCATTGTGATGGTTATGCCAAAGTAAAATTGTGAGAAAGCTAGTAAGGTCAACAACGGGAATATTCTTCCAGGGGAGATCTAGAGATTTTTAACAGAGACTTGATCTACCATATTTCTTCTTTATTCAAAAGAGATATAGTTAACAAGGCATAAAATCTATTGTCCAAACTTTCAATCTTCTTTTAATAGCCATAGGACCCACTTCCAGTAATTATCAAATGCATATCATATAACATGATCATTTTCACTCATATATATGTACAAGTATATATAGAAATAATTTCTATTTAATAAATTATATATATATTAAACAACAGATCACTGATTTAAAGAGTTATTTTTGCAATACATTTAATTTACTGGACCAGAATTATTTTTAACCAAAATTTATATATCTCATTTTTTTGGTTAACAGATCACAGATTTCAGAATGCATAACTATTATTTTTTTTTTGCTAAAACGTGGACTGATCCCAGGTTTCAAGTGCCAATAAAATCAGGTCTCATTAGGGTAAACAAGAATTCATAAAAAAAAAATTATCCCACAAATTAGTGATCCCAGGTTTCAAGTGTCAATACAATTCGGGTCTCCTTAGGTGTAAACTGGAATTCATCAAAAAATCTCACAAATTCTCACAACCAGAAACTCAAGATTAGGTATCAAAATAAAGGACCAAAAATGTGTGTGATAACATGCATGGCAGCAAGAAAGGGGGCTGGGAATAGTACCTTAGTTTCAAAATTTGAGATGCAAAATTGGGCTCTAAACTGTTGTATGCAGTGGCAATTGTCCAGGATCAAGGAGCGGTAGTTTCCTTGCTTGAAAATGGAGATTTACATGCTACAGCTCTAGCAGCTGCTGCTTTTGAAACAACACATCAACAGGAGAGAAGGCTGTAGCAACAACTCAGGGAAAGAAGGTTGGAGATCTCCAGTGGCTTTGAAAAAAAAAACAGAAGATTTTATCATGGCTCTTCACCCATTTGGAGAAAATAAAGAAAAAGACGAAGAGAGGATTTAGGAAAAAGAAAAGATGAGAGGAATGGAGGCTCTTCTCTCGTGGGGGTGAGAATAGGAAGAAGATGAGAAACAGGAACCGAAATGGGGAAAAAAGGTTCTCGTTAATATAGAGGGAAAAGGAGAGAAGTAGTAGTGGGGAAAGAATCTATATATATAGAGAATGAAATGGGCTTAAAATTTGACATGTGGAAAAGGAAGAAGACCAAGTGGGCTGAGAGAAGAAGAAAAAAAAGCCATGTGGCTTGAAAAGAGAGAAAACAAATTAACAACGGCTGAAATTCCAGGCTGGTGCCTGTATTGTTTTTATTTTAATATATATTTTTTTTTTACAATTTATCTCTTTAATTGATATGCTTAAAGTTAATCATACACGAACATCGGACCTCGGATTTCGACGCACAACATCTCGATTTGATCGTCTCAGGACGACGATCAATTTGAGTACAATATTGATATACTTTCGGTTGGGTTTTGAATACCCGAAATTTTCGGATACGGTTTTTGTTTTAAGGTTAAATTTTGTGAACTAAAAATATCAAACGACCTCCGATTGACGAACGGTCGATTCCGTTGGTCTTGTATCGTCAAATCGGATCTAATGATAGTCTCGGTTCATTTTGCGGTTTTCGAATTTGCGTCGCGGTTTTTCACGGCCGCATTACGATGCAACCGATTTTCGGTCGATTTCACCCGAACGACTTTTGATCCATGATCAATTGGTCGTTTTAGGTTGTCTAGTATTGACCGACAACGTTTTTGGGTTCATTAGACCCAAAATCGGACGAGTTCGGGTTTGTTAGAATATGGATGTTACAAATATAAAAACCTCAAAGGGAGTCTCGTCCTCGAGACTCGAGTTAAGGTTATTCGGTGTCTTGTTTGAATTTCATATGTCCATAAAAACCTCAAAGGGTTTTGAACCCATAAAAACCTCAAAGAGAAAACAAGCCATATATTTATCATGCATCTAATTACAAAAGCTTGTTTTGATGATTACATCAGAAAAGTTGCGGGTATCTTGCCCGCATGTTGGCTTCGGTCTCCCAAGTCGATTCCTCGATGCCATGTCGGTGCCACAAGACCTTGACCAATGGAATTTCCTTGCTGCGAAGCTTCTTCACAGCACGGTCAAGTATCTGAATTGGCTTCTCTTCATAAGTCAGATCTGGCTCTACGTCGAGATTCTCGTAACTGACAATGTGTCGAGGGTCGTGGACATACTTCCTCAGATTGGATATGTGGGAAAACATCATGAATAGCTGAAAGATGTGGAGGAAGGGCTATTCGGTATGCCACTTTCCCCACTCTAGCCAGAATCTCAAAAGGTCCAACATATCGCGGCGCCAACTTGCCACGAACACCGAATCTCTGCACTCCCTTCATGGGAGATACTCGCAAAAATATCCAATCTCCAACCTATAATTGATAGGAATTTAATTAGTATGAGATTAAGTTGAACATATATATATATCATAATTGAGTGGGTGAAGAGGAAATTAATTAGATTACCTGAAACTCTAAGTCTCTCCTA
>JAZKJV010009433.1:0-30777 GCA_037367405.1 Ottelia alismoides | reverse complement strand
ATTTTAAATTTGCCTTTCTGTCCTGGTTGTACAATGTTTTTTATTTTCGTCCTTGTTTAATTTTTTATAAAATCATATAAAAATTAGAAAAATACCATAAAATTCCCAAAAAATCTGAATATTTGAAAAATAAAAAAAAAATTTGTTTTTTATTTTTGAACATTTTTAGTTTTAATAAAAATTGTTGAAGCTTGCTTTTGCCTTGTTTGCTTGTTTGTTTTCTTATTTCAAAAATACAAAAAAATGCAAAATTTAAAACTACAAAAATATGTTTTTAATTCTCTGATTAGGACTACTTCATACATTTCTGTGCTCCTTATGTTCGACCCTGGTCGCTATACTAGGTTAAATAAATAGCGGAGACTACTAACATTGGAGTTCGTGCTTTGATTATCTTATCTATGTGGTTCTCTATTTTCTTGTTGAGCTTTGGTCTATTGATTGGGGTCACAACGACTCTTGTTTATTCATGTTACTTAACCCTAGTCAGTAGGTCGCTCAACAATTGACTCCCTCACCACTTATAGAAATGACGAGCCCCCCCAACCAGGGGTAAATTGCACAGACGACCGGGTAGCTTTCGAACATCATAGAACAATCCTTCCAAAGGGAATAATTGCAAGAATTTTACTTATTATTATTACTATTTAGTTCAAGAATTATACTTATTTTTATTATTATTTAGTTCATGAACTTTACTTATTCATATCTAGAGCATCATGTATCAGATTTTTGGGTTCTACATGTCATTTTAATCACTATTTAATTATCTATCATATAGAACTCTTAATTTCAATTTGGAGACATTTCTAAGCATAAATTAATCGAGGATATATTTTATTAATTTTGAGCACATTTATTCAGAGTCATTGATTCTTTATTGCTCAATATTGTATGATTAACAGGGATTTATTTGAGAAATTTATTTGAGTTTAATTGAATAATTATTTGTTGAGCTTGACTGAAAGGGAGGCTCTTGGATTGATCTGCATTACATGGGTTGGCTCTTGGGTTGATTGTTTGACCTGCTTCATTACCTTGCATATCATTCATCATTTAAAAATCACAAAAATATCGCATTTATTTATTTATTCTCCCATATAGCATAGCATTATTTCCTACATAAAAAAATATTTTGCTAAAATTCATGCATCATATTTTCCTTGATTCTTAATTACATCGTCTAAATTAAAACCACAAAAATATGGAAAAGTGCAAAAACACGGAAAATTAATTCTTCTTTGAAAATCTAAATTTCTAGATTATTTAGCTATTAATTCTAAACCCTCATATTACCTCCCTGAGTTTGACATTGGGACTTACCCAAGTAAAATAAATAATTTGACTGCATCGAGATTTGATTTTCCATATCACTTATCTTGATGCGTTAATTTTCGATGGATCTCTAAATTATCTGACTACAACAACAACAGACTATATTAAAAAGGGTGATTTTAAGAGGTTTGTCAGTGGGCAGTCTCTTCATAGATGTCTCTTTTTCTTGCACTTATAGCATCGGGTTGCATCTTCGTTGCCTTCTCTCTTTCACTTGAAGCTCTTCTTATTTCCCATAAACGTCTTGAACTTTCTAGCAAGTAGGAAAAGATATTTATCAATAATATCTTCATCATATGAGTCTTGTGAGATGATCTTGAAAGCTAGAGACTTCTTCTTTGCCTCCTCTATCAACTTCTTAGTCTTCTTCTTGACTTCGTAGGCCATCAGGTTTCCTATGAGATCATCCATCTCGATGTCTTCTATTGCATTTGCTTCTTTTATAGTTGTCACCTTTTTGTCCCATTCACTTGAGAGTGAATCGATGACTTTCTTATCTAATTCTCCCTTGTTGAAGTTCTTACCTAAAGCTTTAATGTTGTTCACGATGATCGTGAAGCTTATATACATCTCCTTAATTGATTCCCCTTCCTTCATCTCAAATTTCTCATACTCCATGGTTAACATAGTAACTTTAGAGTACTTGACTTTCTTTGTACCTTCATATGTAACATGTAGTGTCTTCTAGATCTCATGAGCTGTCTTGGATTGAGAGACACGATTGTAATCATCTGCAAAAAGATCACAATACAACACGTTCATGGCTTTAACATTCCTTTATAAATCCTTGATCTCAGTATCGGTTAATTCTTATACACCTTTGTTTAATGTTAGCGTTGGGAAAGTTTTCATCGTGCATGTCCACATTCTAAAATCAATGGACTGCATATATATATATATACATACATACATACATACATACATACATACATATATATCCATGCGATTAGCCTAGTAAGAGAAATTTGTGCCTTCGAAGTATAATGGCTTCGTAATGGAGTAGGATGTCCCATTTGAGACGGTGGATACGTTGCCTTGTCCCATCAAGGACCAAAAAGAATGTTATTACATCTACAGAACTTGAACCCACTATGATACCAAATGTAAGTTTGGCATGAGGGGGTGAATTGTGAAATATATAATTATACAATAATAATATCCAAAAAATTTCACAAATCATAGAGATAGAAGAATTACAAAAAATAAAGATAGCGATTTTTATGTGGAAACCCAAGTCGGTGAAAACCACCGACCCAGAACCATGTTCTAGGATTTCCCCTTTGCTCTCTCGCCAAGGAATGTTCCACTATTCCAATGCTAGTTTAACTCGAGGGTAACACAGCCTCTCGTACAACCTGTACCCTCCCTTGGACAACTCCCATAGGAAAATTCCACAACTCGGATACTTATATAAAACTATTAAATAGAAAATAGTTGAGCAATAACCTTAAATTCACAAGCTTATAGACTTTCAACGCAGAATATGCTCGAGAATGATGATGATCGCAATAGAGCACAGGGAGCATAAACAACTTCAGTAGTAAAAATCTTTGTATTGAGTAGAGCTTGAGAGCGCAGAAATGCTGTAAAAACTCAAATATCACACAAAATGATCATTCTTTCTTTTCCTTTGAGAGTGGAGGATATTTCTCTTGGTTGTGTGTCTCAAATAATGAGTCATAGAATCCCTTATATAGGACTGACCTCAAAAAAGTCGTTGGTATCCAAAAATAGAAAGTCCAACATTTTGATTTACCAAAATCCATTAAATGATCGGTCTTTGAAATAAGATGATCGATCATAGGTGATTGACCATATTACAAAAATGATCAATCATATTTGATCGAATTTCAAAAAATGATCGATCATGGTCAGAAGGATGGCCAATCAGGGTTGATAGATTATGAAGAACAAAATGGTCGATCAAGGGTGATCGATCATGGGTGTCAAGGTGATCAATCATATGTCAAAAATCGATTTTATGAAATTGAGGCTTAGTTTTGCTTGCTGATCATGAATATGTAAAAACTATAATACTATTTTTAGCATAAAATAAAACCTATGCAATATGCCATAACAAACATCCAAAGTCTTTAAAACATGAGCTTTTAGAAATGAGTCCTCTAATTTTTTTTATCAATCTGGTATTGAATCTTGAACCTTCAAATAAAACCTTTCAGAGTCATTTAGACTTTGAGTCGGCTTTTAGCTTTTCTACACTTCTCATCAAAGAGCTTCTACGAGCTTCTATGTGAAAGTTAACCAAGATATAAAATAAATATATAACAAGGTCATTAGGAAAATCTAAATCATTAGCAAGCACCACCACAATCTTCAGTGCCACCCCCATCCTTACCTCGACCATTGTCCTCGATCTCTAGCAACATCGTCGTCGCCGTCACCCCCCATCTCGTTTCTCGTTAGCACATAAACAACAACAAGATAGCACTGCCACTCTACAGCAAGTTGGAGCCCTAGAACTGGTCTTGCTCAATGGTCCATAAAGGCCACTGAATCAGTCATGAATTATGTGCAACTACGATAGATGAGAAGCATTGATGATGGTCTCTCACGACTGGAGCTCTAGCTGGGGACACGACGCTGAAGTAGAGCTGCTGGCCGAGGTAGCTCTGGTCGCAGATCTCCTACCTGAGGTTCCACCTCCCGGTTCACTGGGGAGTATCCTTTCAGATGGTAAGACTGCAGACTCTTCTCTCCGTTTCCAGAACAATCTCCATGTAGCTGTGGAAGGTCGCATTCACGAATATCAGCTTGATGACGCCGAAGTACTCAGGAGCTTGAGAGGCGTAGCGGTCTCGGCATAGGACTTGCCATGGGTTGCGCAGCAGAGCTTGCCATCGACGAGGCTGACGGTGTTGCGGAGCTTGATGGTACAGGTGATCTCGATGCTGCCATAGTGGAAGGATCCTTGGGGGTTGTGAGGGGCGGCACTGGTGATGAGGTTCCACCGGAAGGAGCATAACGGGTTCATTGGCCACAAGCAGCTTTTGGGGGTCTCCGAGAGGACCGGGGAGGGATGGAGCTCGGGGCCCCGCGTAGCGCACCACGAACGTGTCCTTAAGGTAGTACTTGGTGAAGCGAGTGGGCGCCACCGTGTAGTAATCCGCTGGGAGCTAGTCGGTGGTGACCACCACGGAGTAACACTGCCCGACGTGGACGTTGAGGGAGTCGTAGACGTTCTGGATAGTGTGGGAGCCGTCCATCACCACGAGCTTCATGACGTTGTTCTGCAAACAGAAGTTGAGGGAGGTCTTCATGTGGTTGCGAAGGAGGGGGAAAGGGAAGGTGGCATGCTAAGTCGAGAAGGACAGGGCAGGGGCGGGAAAGGAGGTGGAGGGAGGCGGCGAGGAGGTGGCGTGAGGAGGGAGGATGAGAGAAGGAAGAAGACGTTAGCTCTACTAATTAAAAATTAAATAAATTAAAAATAAGTAAAAGACACAACGTGATTAGATTAACTCCTATGAGTTATTGGACCAACATAACGAAAGTTATGAGTGTGACTATTCAATGTTTCTCATATAATTATGAATTAGTGAAGGATTACGTAGGAGGAAGAGGATCTCTGTTGTAGAGGGGATTGCAACAGAGGTTTTGTAATTCTTTTTAAATTTTTTCGTGATTTTGATTTTAAAATCCAACTTTATAGATTGAATCTTATATTAATGTTCTACAAATCCTCCAAATTTCGTTTAAATCTGATATTATTTGCTATTTTATCTTAATGGTCAAACATTCGATCAAGATCTAAGCAACTTAAACTCCATTTAAAAAAAGATCCGAATGTTTAACCATTAAGATAGAATAGCAAATAATCTCGAATTTAAGTGAAATTTGGAGGATATGTAGAGCATTAATATAAGATTCAATCTATAAAGTTGGATTTTAAAATCAAAATCATAAAAAAAAAAGAGATTACAACAATCCCTTTTACAGCAGAAGATCTCTTTGATAAATAAAAAATATACATAAAGAAGGTAAAAGTTTGTATTTTAATTAAATGACAACAAACTATTAAAAAAAGTCGCACTTGCTGGCGGCGCACATTGAACACGTGAAAAGATGGGGGAAAAGCAAAGAGAACCTTTTGGTTACATCATGGCAACGACTTTCTCTCCAATATTATGCCCAAGGATCGACGGTGTGTTTAGACAAGACTTCTCGTCCAATGGTTGTCGTGGCAACAGGATGGTCGCTAGAATAGCGTGTTCGGAGATTTGCGATAACGTATGTGTGTGATTCAGATATCGAGTGATGGAGGAAAACGATAAGATCATTTGAATTTGTTGGAGATGTGAAATGGCCACGCCGAGCATTGTCAACGCCGTGGAGGTTGTATTAAAACAACAAAGATGATAGAATCGAGGTCTTTTTTTCTTTCTCGTGGAAAGTTGGATTTTGGAGACATCAATATTAATTACCTCGACACACCACTTTCGTGGGAAAGCCCTTTCTTTCACGTATACATATGATGATAATTCGAGTACATGACATCTGGATAACTGTGAGTGTTGCGTCTAGTTTGGGTAAAAACTCGTGTGTTTATGCAGATGTCATGTATTATAATTATCTATCATATATAGGGTTCAGGGTTTAAGGTAATTCATAAGTATGCTACTTTCATCGGATTTTGTGAATGATTGCATCAACAACTGATCAGGCTCAAGTTTTGATATTTTTGAACGAAATCTTTTATAATGATTTGATAAATGTGTTGTCCATGCATTAGTACCATGACGAATTTCTTTGAAATAATATTTACATTTAGCCCAAAATACATCCACCTCAACTTCATCATCCTTGTCATTCATTTCTCTTTTTTGTAAATTCGATTATAATGATTCCATACTTCTGATCTTAATTTTTTTGCTTCTTAAGGTTTTTTTAACATCTTCCATATTAGTATTTTCATTCCCAATTGATGGATCGGTAATCATTATTTTTCTGCAAACATTGAAGTTAACATTCAAGCTTCTAATATATAGAGTATTTCTAATATTATATGTATGTGATCAGTATCCGTTTTATAGCTGTGTTCATTTTTTAAAGATATAGTAACATACTTTTTATGTCCAACAATATTCATATCCGTCCGTCTCCATATTCGTATTAGAAACAAATAAGGATACGGTATCATCTACTTCTGTATCCATCTGTTTGCTTCCTCATGTATTAACCGATTGTAGTATGAAATACATTAAGAAATATCAAAATACCGAATAGGATATTTTATTGTTTTTAATTGATTTTGTGCAAAAATCTTCAGAAAAAAACGATATATAGAAATGTTTTAAAGGTGAAGAGCATCAAGAAGGCGAACAGACTCTGGAAGTCAATGCGGATATATATTAGTTTTTTGTGAACCTATCACAATGTGGACATGTTTAATGAACATTGGCCAATCGAAGATCTAGCGAACTTCCATTTCAAGTTTAATCGCATCCTATATTGCTTGTTAGAACCTCCCTCGAAATAACAGTGAAGATATATTCTTCTTATAAGTCGGAATATTGTTTTGAATATGTATTCCTTACTGTAGGTGACAGAAATATGAATCATAATATATACGGATGTGGCAAAGATAAATGTTAAAAAAATGGCAGTTTTTAACAAACCTGGTCCAAACAGATATTAAAGATAGTTTCTAACCATGGATTGATAGAAAAACAAAGGATATTTGGGAGATGGAGAGCAGGGAAGAAGCACTAAAAGAGGAGAAGAACTCTTGTTGTATTGCACTTGGTGAATGTGTGCTTTGGAAGGTTGAAAGCACATACTTTTATAGCTACATCTCATGGATAAAAATAGAATGCAAATAAAAAATAATAAAAAGTAAAACCTCCTCCATGCAAGGAGGACCATCGACCTAATCCCAACTTGCTAGATAATAGCTCTACCTTCAACTAACTAAGACTAGGCTAATATATGGCTTTATTTAAAACACTTAAAATAAGTAGAATGCCAAGAATAGCATTCACATTCTCCCCCTTAGTCTTGGCATACCCCGAGATCACGGACTCCAAGTAAATAACGCATAGTCGCCAATCTTGCTATCGGTAATGCCTTTGTCAGCGCATCGGCCCGTTGGTCTTCGGTGCGAACGAACTCGACGCTAATCAACCTTCTTTCGACACAATCACGAATGAAATGATATTTTGTGTCTATGTGCTTACTTCGTCCATGGAAGACTGGATTCTTCATAAGAGCTATTGCAGACTTGTTGTCAACGAACAGCTTCACCATCCTCGATTCTGTTTCGACCAGTTCAGCCAATAATGCTCTAAGCCAGAGTGCTTGGCATGCTGCTGCAGTTGCCGCCATGAACTCAACCTCGCAGGATGAAAGAGCTACTGTCTTTTGTTTCTGTGAGTTCCATGAAACAAGACAGTTGTTGATGTAGAATGCCATGCCACCTGTGCTCTTCCGATCATCCATATCATCAGCCAAATCATTATCTGTATAGCCAGTGATTACTTCTTCCTCACCTCCTTTCTTGTAGACAAGTCCAAAATCGAGGGTGCCTTTGAGATACCTGAGAATTTGCTTCACAACCTTGTGATGCATCATTGTAGGCTTCTCCATGAATCGACTCGCCACTCCAACAGCGTAGGAGAGATCCGGCCTAGTGTGAAGAAGATAGCGCAAACACCCGATGACACAACGATAGTAGGTGGCATCAACGGGTTGCCCGTCTGGATCCTTGTGCAGATGTGATCTGGGCTCCATGGGAATCTTACAAGGATTACAATCAGACATGTTAAATTCATTTAATACCTTCTTAGCATAGGTTGTTTGCTTGAGTGAGATGCCACCTCCTTGTTCCACCTCAAGTCCGAGGTAGTATGTGAGTAAGCCGAGATCGCTCATCTCAAACTCTCCCATCATCTGCTTCTTGAAGTTTGTAATTGACTCTGAATCTTCTCCCGTGACTATCAAGTCATCGACATAGACGCTGACGATGATGCTCGTCGCGGCCTCGCCCCTTCTATACATGGCCTTCTCCTGTGTACATCCTGTGAAACCGAGCTGCTTCAAGCTTTTATCAAGGCGCATGTGCCATGCGCGTGGTGCCTGTCGAAGCCCATAGAGCGCTTTGCTTAGCTTGAGCACCATATGCTCTTTTCCTTTTACTGTGAACCCCTCAGGCTGGGTCACATAAACTTCTTCTTCGAGTTCACCATTCAAGAATGCTGACTTGACGTCAAGGTGATGAACTTGCCATCCTCGATTGGCCGCAACAGCTAAAATGACACGTATTGTGTCAAGGCGAGCAACCGGAGCAAAGACTTCTTCAAAGTCAATGCCTTGTTGTTGTACATACCCTTTTGCAACAAGGCGGGCCTTGTATTTGATAACTTCGCCATCTGAGTTCTTTTTGAGTTTGTACACCCATTTAAGCCCTATACCTTTATGTCCCGCTGGTAACGTGGTGAGTGACCACGTCGCATTTTTCTCGATGGCTTCAATCTTTTGGGCCATGGCGTCATCCCATGCTGGATGACCAACAGCCTCCTGGAAGCATGTAGGTTCCTCCGTCTCTGTGAGCATCACTTCCTCTTCTGTTAGATCCATGTGCGGAGCATCACGCATGATGTCAGCCATGGACCTATAACGGACAGGTGCACCGTCGCTGTCGACTTGTCCTCCTGACCAAAGTGTAGGTGAGTGCCTACCCTGGTCAACATCTTCTGTCGTGGATGGCATGACCTCCTGAGCATTCCTGGGTGTTGATGACGAGCTTGATGCAGCACCTATTGGAGAGGTCGGTGTAGATGGTTCGAGCACCGGTGTTGGCTCATCTGTCGAAGTGCCCAACAATGGAGCTGAGCAGACTTTAACCGGTTCGGTGTTGACGTCCTCCTCAATCACAAAATTGGGTGATTGGCCACTTTCCACATCAGCAGACCATTTCCACTCCACATTTTCTTCAAATATAACATCACGACTTACATGGATTTTTCCTCGATGGGGGTCCAGTAGGCGTTGGGCCTTGCAACCTTCTTCGACACCCAGGTACACCATCGGTTGACTGCGATCATCGAGCTTCTAGAGGTTTGGCATGGTCACCTTAGCATGTTCCATGCAGCTGAACACTCGAACATGTGCTAAATGTGGCTTCTTTCCCGTCCATGCCTCGAATGGAGTGCGATCACCCATCGCTTTGGTTGGGAGGCGATTGAGGAGATAGACGGCATGCCGTACTGCCTCCCCCCAAAACTTGCTTGGTACGCTCATACTTTTGAGAAGTGAGCGTGCCATGTCCATCACCGTACGGTTACGTCTCTCCACCACACCATTTTGCTGGGGTGAATATGGTGCGGTGAGGTGACGCTCGATCCCTGCCTGCTCGCACATCTTTGCGAACTCGCCTGATAAGAACTCTCCTCTTCGATCAGATCGGATAGCCTTAACACGATAATTACTCGTGTTCTCTGCTAGCAACTTGGTCTTCATGAATGCCGAATATGCTTGATCCTTTGTTTTGAGTACATGTAGCCACATCCACCGAGAGTAATCATCTACAATTAGCATAAAATAGTGATTACCACCTGGAGTCGAGGGCGTGATCGGTCCACATAAATCAATGTGTAGAAGTTCGAGCGGCTTCTGTGCTTGGTACTTGGCTGCTTTCGAGAACGTTAATCTTGTCTGCTTTGCCGCTAGACAAGTCCGGCACACCTGGTCAGGATGCGTAATCAGCGGCACACCAGCCGCCAATCCTTTACTGGCAAGCATCTTCAATGCTGGAAAGTTGATGTGGCTAAGGCGAGCATGCCACAACCATGCAGGATCATCGAGGCTTGATAATAATGAAACTGGCCTCGCTAGTTGTAGCTCGATGCGGTAGAGACGGTTTTGTGTTCGCTTTACTTTTATAATCAAGCAAGAGGTATTTTTGACTGATACTTTGAGCGTATCTTCATCCATAAGCACTTGGTGCCCAGACTCAGTGAGTTGACCAAGGCTTATTAGATTGCTACGAAGTCTAGGGATAAAAAATACCTCTTGAAGAAGCCACTGATCACCATTCTTGCATGTGAAGAGGATTGATCCCTTCCCCTTGATCTGCACCGTCATGTCATCGCTAAATCTGACGCTTCCGGTGATTGCTCTATCCAACACGTGGAACTTAGCTTCATCACCAGTCATATGGTTACTAGCGCCATTGTCGAGGTACCATACATCTGTTGGTCCCTCAACATGCTCGGTAGCATGCAACTCCGACCACACCTTCTCCTCATTCAGCATCACGACCTCCTGCCGCTCTTCCTCAACCAGCAAAGTCTCATTTGAGACCACTAGTAGAAGTGATGGTTCAACGTCCTCGGCACGTGCAAAGTGTGCTTCCTCCTTCTTCCTCGGGGCTCGACAGTTTGTCGAGTAATGTCCCATCTCGTTGCAGTTATAGCATCGAATGTGACTCTTATCACGGCCACCACCGTTAGAGCCATTTGCTTCATCTTTGCGTGGTCCTCCACGACCACCTTTGTAGCCTCCTCTGCCACGCCCACGACCTCCTCGACCGTGGTTCCCGCCATCTGCGGGAGCCCTGTTCTTTGACAAATCTCCTCCGGTCTTCTTAGATCGTGCCTTCGACTCGGCCTGAGTGAGGAGCAGTTGCCCGTCCGCGCTTCCACCTGCGCTAGTGTTCTTCCTGCATGTCCGCTCCTCAAAGGCTTTGAGTCGGCTGACGGCCTCCTCAAAAACCAAGGTTTTGAGGTCGCAAAATTGCTCGATGCCGGCTATCACACTGATAAACCTCTCTGGCACCGTGTCGAACAATTTTTTTATGAGCATAAGATCCGTCATCGTCTTGCCAAGAGTTTCATACCTAACAGAAATGGCGGTTAGTCGACCAGTGTATTGGTCGAGGGATTCTCCATCATTCATCCGCATGACGTCGAACTCCCACTTCAACGTCTGCAACCGTGCATCCCGAACTCGGTCCACACCGACGAACCTCGTCTTGAGGCAATCCCAAACTTCCTTTGTTGTCGTCTTCTTGGCCACCAACATGAGGAGGTCCTCCGAAAGCGCTTGGAAGAGATGCATCTTCGCCTTCTTGTCGAGCCGGACGTCGACTTGAGTTCCCTCTGCCGGAGCAACAGCCCCCCAGAGGCCTTGATCCTCCATTATGGCCTGAACACGAATCACCCAGCTGGTGTAGTTCGTGTTCGTCAACTGAGGGTACTGGAGCGTACGACTCAGTTGCTGCGCCCATGACGATTCTCCAGGGACGATAGCCATGGAAGTGGCTCTGATACCAGATGATAGAAAAACAAAGGATATTTGGGAGATGGAGAGCAGGGAAGAAGCACTAAGAGAGGAGAAGAACTCTTGTTGTATTGCACTTGGTGAATGTGTGCTTTGGAAGGTTGAAAGCACATGCTTTTATAGCTACATCTCATGGATAAAAATAGATTGCAAATAAAAAATAATAAAAAGTAAAACCTCCTCCATGCAAGGAGGACCATCCACCTAATCCCAACTTGCTAGATAATAGCTCTACCTTCAACTAACTAAGACTAGGCTAATATATGATTTTATTTAAAACACTTAAAATAAGTAGAATGCCAAGAATAGCATTCACATGGATTTCACAGTAGGGGAATGACTACTGCAGTAGGACCGAAGCAACGAATCTCCTGCATGTTGAATGATGATAGTACCAGGATATCAGGCATTTAGGAACGGATCTTCTGCTCTTACAACACATGCGTGACTTTGATCGATCATCAAGAAGGGGAGGGGGGAGAAGGTATTCCTACGACCACCCACCAAGAGGAGAGATCGTTGTAATCGATGAGCAAGATGGAGAAAGAAGAGAAGGTCTCACTGCAAGCAGATTCGTTGAGACGGAGAGAATGGAGAAGGCGTCACAGGAGAGACGACAACAGATTTAGGTTTCAGGGGCAAGAAAAGAGGTATGCATTTTTTATGGCATGTTCATCACATGTCTACGGAAGTAGAAGAGAGAACGATAAGGAAGTGAGGAGAGCGGATAAGAGTGGGGACAGGTAGCTACAGTAGAAGGAGATAAAAACTGTGAACAAAGTCGATTTGCCACGTGCCTACAACCGGGAGAAAAACACCATAGCAAGAGGGCCCAAGCGGAATGCAGAGGTCTATTGTAGATCATGCCAGCGTGAGCAGCTCGATCTTGGTCGAACGGTTCGACGAAATCTTACTTTTGTGGGCTCATATCGTGGGATTTCGTGCAAACCGCTCGATTAAGATCGAGCGGCTTGCACTCGACGTTATCCTACAGCAGACCTCTCCATTACTTCAGAGGATCCACTTCCATTAGAGGGCTAGCAAGGGTTTTGTTGTGTGTCTAGGAAGTAGATCGTCGGTTGTAATTCTCGTTACAATAGAGCTGTTGTAATCTAAAAAAATGATTTTGATTCCAATATTCAATCTTACATATTGATTCTTACATAAATGCTCTACATATATTTCAAACTTCATTCAAATCGGAGGTCATTTGCTATTTCATCTTAATGTTTGAAGATCCGGACAATATTTAAGCATCTTAAATTCCATTTAAAAAGAACCTGAATCTTCAAATTTTAAGATAAAATTGTAAATGACCTCATATTTGTGAGGAATTTAGAGGATACGTAGATAGGATGTAAACGGTTACGGATATATCCGTATCTGATCCGTCACCGTATTCGTTTTATATATATTTTGACATTCGTATCCGTATCTATTTTAAAAGGGATTCGGATATGGACATCGTTTTGATATCCGCAAACATCTGTATCCGTATCCGTATATCCGTTTCAAATATAGTCATAGATCTATTTTTAACTCTATACAACGTAATTTTATACCTTCTTTTGCCATATTTATATAATTTTTATGATACAAACACATTTAGTAAATTTATATCATGTGTTTTCCATCCAATTCGTATATATTTAAGTCAATTCTATGGAGTATTTCTAACATTACTCGTATGCGATTAATATCCGTTTTACATCTGTATCCGCATCTGTATTCGTATTCAAAAACGGATAATGATACAGTAATACATATATCCATATCTGTCCGTTTGCATCCCTGTACGTACAGCATTAATCTAAGATTCAATCTATAAGGTTAAATTTTGGAATAAAAAAACAAAAAAAAGTTGGGATTACAGCAGCTCTTACAGCAGAGGATCCACTCCTGTGTATCTATATCTTTTTATAATAGTTATGGGGATGGTGGAGTTGTGGGATCGGAATCATGGTCATTGGAGTGGAGTCCTCTGTTTTACCACTAGGCTATTTAAATGTGTTCCACATGTCTCTAGCTTGGGGGAAAACCCATCTAGTTAATACTAGCATACTAGTGTTCATGCCCGCGCTTCGCGGCGGTAGTATGATGTTATATCTTATTTTAAAAGACTTGTTTTAAAAGAATATAAAGAAATAAGCATTTTATATATGTAAAAAACAAACTCTAATATGAAATATACAGTTCTTCTGAAATATTATATTGTAACATATCGTTAACGAAAAATGGGTTTTAAATCGATGCAATTTATAAACTTTAATACATTCTTGTACAATAGGTTTGACTAATCTTTATATGTTTCTAAAATTACACATAACTATATAATAGTTTTTATTATTTTTCACACATAAATATATGTTTAATATTGGTATTTGAATTATTGTTCTTTACTTTGGAAACATCTTAATTTTTAAAAATATAATCAGATGAGTATATGAACTATTTTAATGGAGATATCATACGTTTATAATCTATTGATATTATAATAGTTTATAAATACATTTCAATACTATATTAGCTGAGAGGACAGCACATTGAGTAGCCATTAATGTGGGTCAAAATGGCACACATTATAATAGTTGTAAATAGTTATAATGTGAGATTTATTTATTTATAAATAAATCATATCAATAATAAGATTATGAATAAATTACATTGTGTGATATATACTGTTATAAGTGATACCTAATATTCCCACGCATTAGTTTAGTGTTAGAATAAAGTTTCTTGTCTCGTCTTAACTTTTCAACTTCCTTTTACACGAATACATACTAAAGATCACATTTAAAGTACATAAATAATTATATTTAAATGTAGGGAAGAATTATAGAAGACATCAAAAAATTGTGTACATTGACGAACACCCTCTGGATTTCCTCTTGTTTGTATTAGGAAAATATAGATGCCTAAGTGTGAGGAATATACCATCGGAGAATATGAATTTCATTGTAAGTCTTCAATTAGCATTGCTATTAGTTTGAAGAAATTTAGCCTTCTCAGGAAAATATAGTCTTAGTTTTAAGAGATAGAATTTTACAATGTGCACACGCACATAATACCTTCTTATCCTATATTAATGGAGTTATATATAGTTATACAAAAAATTCAAAAATCGTATCCTTTTTGTTATATCAATATTTATAAATTTGTCTGCAGAATATTTTAATAAGTGAATATCTATATGTATATATATGACGTTAAAAACATCACGTGGAATTGTACATAGTATAGCCTATATATAATATAGATGACCATCTTTGTATAATGAGATACCTATAGAATGATGTGTGCAACAAAATCAGATACATAATATTATAAACCACTTGAATAACATCAAATAGTTGATCATCATATGTGCAAAAAATCCAACTGGCAACTACATTAAATTAGAAAATTTTAAAGCTATAACATGTTTTATATTTTTTGAGATTTGTCAAAATACAATAATATAATTTTTCAAATGAAATTCAAAGTTGAAATCCATTGTACTATGTATTACTTAAAATTTCACAAATAAATTCGTGACATTTGTAAAAGTGTAGGGAAAAATCCAAGAATAATAACATTACCTTGTGTATTATAAGTTAAAGCATAATTGATATTTTAATAGTTTATCAAAATTAAAGCAAGAACAAAATGGTACTAAAAAGAAACAAACATACTCCATCAACGAAAAAAATAAAAAATTTAAAACACATACTTAACTATGTAAATGGAAGAATTGTAAGGTCTCAGTAATAAAATATTCAAGATATAGAGCAAATACTGTAGAAGATTGTTTGTTGAATCAGTTAACGGAAGGAATTCTCGATGTATTTAAGACAAACTTGTACAAAATACATCAATGTACATTATAAATGAAGGATATTTGAGTTTTTTTTAATTTACATTCCATTTCTAAAAATAGTGATTTAAAAAATTATTATTCTATATTTTTTTTAAATTTACAAAAGATATAAATAATATATAATTTATATTTATTTAATTGATGCCAATATAGTCCTAAATTAAGAAAGAGGAAATGAGAGAAAGAGAGGGGGGAGTGACGTGGTTCTGGAGAGAGAGAGGGGTAACATGAGTCTGTAGAGAGAGAAAGGTGGGAAGAGTGGGAGATCGATAGTGCTGAGAGGGAGAGTGTGCCAGATGTTAGTTTTAGGGTGAAGGAGACAGTACTAAATTAAGAAAGATGAAATGAGAAGGGGGTATAGAGAGAGAGACGTGGAAAGAGGGAGGGTCGATAGTGGGAAGAAAAAGAATGTGCCACGTAGTAGTTTTAGGGTGAAGGAGGGAAAAAACCCACTATTAGTGTGGGTTATAGATTTGCTTGTGCTTCATGGCATTTTTGAGAGATAATGGGAATGTCGTATAATTGAAGAAATCGGTAGATATTACATCTATGAAATGTTGCTTATGATTTAAGAAAGTTATTATATAATATACGTAAATTAATTGGAACAATGCATATTCAAATACACGGGTATATCTATTGTTAAGTAATTGTATTTCATAAGAACAACAAAAAAATCAAACACAAGATAATATATAATAAATAGTGACACTATACAATTATGGGCATTCTTTATGTCTGCATATCGTTATCTGCAGATCCGAAACCTCCGTTTAAATAAAAAATAAAAAATATTGCTAAAAATATTAAAATTTTAACATTTACCCAAAACTATCGAATAAAAGCACACTTCAATTTGTTCAAAAAGGTCCTAACTTACACAATCAAATTCTCCACCTTCCTATTGCTGCAACCGTAATTTCGTGGAACTTGTCGGAAAGTAATAATAGAAAATAATAATCTTTTTTTCTGAAAATCAAATCTTGTGTTCAGTAATACGTTAGACCTTTTCTACACGTTCAATCTTTAAGGTTAAACCTATCTTTTCTACGTGAGCATCACCTTTTCTATGTGAGCAACACCTTTTCTCTTTTCTACGTGAGCATCACCTTTTCTCTTTTTTAACCTATCCCTCTCAACCCATTCTTTCTCTTTTCTACGTGAGCATCACCTTTTCTCTTTTATAATACATTAAATAAATCAATTCTCTTTCATCAATTTCTTAAAAAAATAATATATTATACCATCATATCATATAAAAAATATAAAATAATCTACTTCTACTCACTTTTTCAAACTTCAATACAATCATATCTCAAATAGGTTACCCTCTACCAGATTAACCCACCCGAACCCACGTAACAAACGCACCCTAAAGCTTCTGAAAATTACAAAAACAAGCTTCAATCCACAAAAACTTATCATCGCGGTTAAGTTATAGAACAAAAAATTACATGAAAACAATGCCTAAATTGCTTGCAACCAAGTTATGCATCCAACATGCCTAAATGATAAATCTTCCATATAAAGTTTTTAACGTAGCATGCATCTTATAATTATAATTTTAAAACTATCATGATATCATATATAAATATGAGATATCAATATGGCATAATATTATATTAACAATTGCATAATCATATATATTGCACATTAAAATTAAGTATAAGTCAATATTATCGAAGGATCAGAAAATTTATTTCAGAAATCTAGATATGAAATCATATTGATGTTTAAGATATGCACATACATCAAACCAATTAAAATTACAACAATTAAGAACAAAAATGAATTTATATCATGGATATACACAACACATGAAAGAACAAGAAGCATGCGATAAAAACTAGAAACGTCGTCGAAAAAAGTCTTTAGAAATCTAATTAAGTATGAATTATATTGATGCTTAAGATATGCACATATATAAACCAATAAACATGTCAAAATTTACAAGTGAACATATCACTGCAAAAAATTGAGCTATAGTGACTTTCTTTTTTCAGAATCTGTCATTAAATTAGTCATAGTTAAATATATAACGACGATATTATTCATTGTGAATTTTTTTCGTACTTGAAATTAGCGATGAATACCATATCTATCATTATGTGGACCGTTGCTAATGATATAGCGACAGATATGATATTCGTCGCTAATTTCAAGTACGAAAAATCATTTTCCAACGAATAATATCGTCGTTATATATTTAACAATGGCTAATTTAGTGACGGATTTTGAAAAAAGCATCATTATAATTCAATTATATTGTAGATTATATTACACAACAACATAAAGGAACATGCAACATGTAAACAAAGTACCCAAGAGGTCATCTAGACAGAGAGAATGTTACGCTAGAAACGAACTTGTAAATAGAAGAGGTCAATCAATATCTTTATACCGGAGACAAAAGTCCTAAATGGAGAGAACCTTACCTGGAGTTGAAGCCGATATCTTTAGCGTGGAGAAGTTTTCCTCGAACCTTTGATCGATATTCGATTTTCATTTAGTCGATTTAGTATCTCTATACTTCAAAAATAACTAATTTTCACTGACATGGTAATGCTGCATAATAATACCTTCATGCTAATATATATTGGATATGAAATATAAAAAGATTGCAAAGAAATGCTAGAAAATAGCGATCACAATATTCTTTTCCTTGTGTGCTTAGTAGTTTATCTGCAATAGATAATAGATATAGAAATTGCGAATCTTTAAACCTAAAGATTACTTAATAAAACTAATAAAAAATTGCTAATAATGAAGAACTATTTAGAAATATCATGTTTGTCCTGTCGAGGTGGAGTCATTCATATGCATCACATTATTTTTTATCGGTCATTAATTATTCTTCAAAAGTCAATAAGTTTGTTGTTAGCTTCCTCGGAAGTACCTATATTGGCAATAGCTCAGTCCTTTAGAGAATACTTACATATTACTATATATTGCATTTGAAGACGATAAAGATTGTAGAGATTTTTACTCTACGAACCCTATAAACTTTATAAATTACATTCTCGACCTTTGAAATATAGATATTCCTCTCTCGACCCTGTAAACTTGCTCTATCTCACCCACAGGCCATGTCGTTACTTTTACTTGAGTCAATAACATGAATTAATCTAACCATAATTACATTGGATGGGGGATCTTCCACTTCCTCATATCATTCTTCCTCTTCATCTTCTTCTTCCTCCATTCCTCTTATTCTCCCTCCTCTCTTTATTTTCTCTTTCTTCACCACATCTCCATCTGTCCACCAAATCACATTTTTTCTATTTCACGGATAAACCATCTTTTCGATAACGAAAATGATTTTAAAATATTTTTTAGGATGAATTCTTGAATCGCTGAATCAAATATTTGTTGCTACTAGATAAATACATTACAACTCTCCTCCATCAGAAGGGCGGAGAAACAAGGGAAGGAGGAGGCAGTGGAGGAGGCAGGGTGGAAGAATAAGGGGAGGATGAGGAAGCGGTGAAGGGGGCGGGGGGAAGGAACAATGTGAGGAGGAGGAGGAGGCGGTGGAGGGGCCGAGGTGGAGGAACAATGGGAGGAGGAGGAGGCGGTGGAGGGGCGGGGGTGGAGGAACAATGGGAGGAGGAGGATGAGGTTAGGGGGAGAGCTCTTGCTGTGGGCGTAGGAGCAAGCTTCTCTCCCTTGGCTTCAAGGTTGTTGTCCTCAAAGGCTGCATCCGTCTCGACAAGCGCGTGCTCACCCACAAGATGCGGGGCATGTGTGTCATCGCAGTTGTCTATCTCAGACGAGTGGAGGTGGTGGAGGGTTAGCCGGGAGGAGGAGGAAGAGGCAGAGATCGAGGAGATGGGCGAAGATGGTTCTGGGTGGGGAAAGGGAGGTGAGGAGGAGGGTGAGGGGGAGTAAGGGATAAGGGCAGTCATTGAATTTTTACAAAATGAAAGGGTTATTATATATAAGAAATTGACGGAATCTGATTAGTTTTAATAGTCCAATAGATGGAAGTTAACCGCAGTGTTCATGGGGTAAGAGTTGGCAAGTTTACAGGGTCTAGGGAGGAATTACGTTGTTTTAAAGGTCGAAAAGGTAATTTACAAAGTTATAGGGTTTGTGTGATACAAATTCCAATATTTTAAAATAATAATCACAATAGATCTGGGTCCTATCTTGGAGAACCTCCATGGTAAAAAATGCTACTACAATATATATTATGGACTAATTGAAAAGGGAAGATAAAATGCAAGACGTACAAAAATCACTTTCTTACTACAGCACTAAATCGTGCTTGATTGCCTTAAACACTAAAATCCTTTCTCATGTAATGTGATCACGAACAAAAACAAATATGAATATTGTAACATAATTTTTAGAAATGTATAGATGACATTGAGACACGTAAGTTCGATCTAATTAACAAATTTGTAAAAACAACTTAACAGAAAGCTATTAGATTATAATTATAAAATTAAAAAATTGCATTCAACGTCAAGAATTAGAGTCCACTTCCATCGAAAAAGATTCACGGAATCGTAGGAATAGGTGTTGGATATTTTATAATAAATCGTCCTTTGTTATTTAGATGGAGTACCTTATTCGTAGAATTCTTGCGTCTGGGAAAGATAAATCCTTTGACTTTTAGCTACTTATAATGGGTTGAATTGGTTTGTATTATTTAGAGTATTGTAAGTCCTCTTCTTTCTTTTAGTGGCACATAAAGTCAAATAAAATGGGACGACTGACTCCGATGACAATTCTTAGGACGAGGCGACGTTTTCATCGCATTCTTAAATAAGACATGAAAGGGGTAATTTAATCTTGAGAAAAAATGAACATCAATATTACCAATAACATAGATATCGACAAGGAAGACATACCAATTTGCTAACGACATGATGAGGTAGTTTTCCACTGGCAGCAAATGAAGTATCCGATCATCCAAAAGACTGCAACCATAGATGGTATCATTTTATACTAAGACGTCACCGACAAGTGTGCACCTGCTCGGAGAGACCAGAAGTCATGAAGATGCCTCTTTAAAGGAAGGTGTCACATGTGAGCGATTGGTTGCTCGCAAAGACCAAAAGTCAAGAAGGTATTGATTTAGAGGAAGGCAATGATCAGGGAGTGGGCAATTGCTGGGAGAGACTGAAAGTTGAGAATGTATCACTTTAGAAGGGGTCATGGACATCGATGAGCTAGTGGTTGCCTGAAGAAACCAGAAAGGAAATCTATGGGAGACATCACGGAGGCTTTAGAGGAGAGCGATCGATACAACGATTGCTGGATCGACTTATCAGACACCACAAGCCCTCCATGATCGACCCTCGGTAACTCATCCCACAGGCTCTTTAAATGGTGTCCTTACTCGGAAGCATCAATTTGTAGAGTATATAATAGTTTGCTTAGCTTGTTCTGCCATTATTCACTATCCTTGTTTATTTCTCTCTGTAGTCTGTTTCTATCTAAGAATATTTTGACCATCTTCTTGCTTAAATTTGCTGCAAGGGCCCACTTATCAAGGGAGATTTTCTTGGAGATCTGATGCACCCAAGAGCCGTGGAGACTGGTGGTTCTTTACCCACCGATAGGAGAGAGTAGCATAGGGCACAAGAAGTCGAACAGAATTGCCTTAGTGTAGATTTAGTTTAATTTTGTGAGAAAGAGATTTATTCATTGAATTTGTAATAATACAGGACCCAAACTTGGACATTTAGACTTTTACATGTCTATTTCATTAGGTATTGTTCACCTAAGGGACTTGATCGAATTTTCCGCACTTTCACCGCTTCTATCTTTATTCCTCCCTATTTTCACATTTTCACTGCTTCTAGTTTCATCGAACTACATAAAACAAAATGAACTTCATCGAATTACATCGAAATGTGGCTAGATAGGTGACACCCTGAAGGTGTTCGATGAACCTGTTGGAAAAAATAACTATAGTTTTCTAGCACTGTTTGTAAGGATACTTTGTTTTTAAGATTGGCAAGTAAATATGATCAAAATAAGAACAAAGAAATCTTAGTTTGAAAGAGCCAGCTTGGGAATGGAGGCACATCGAAAGACGTTGTCGTGAAGACAGATTCCGCTGCTCCTATGCACGAGCTTGATGGCAGCCTGGCTCCCAGATTCAATTATCCCCAATTGGTTGCTGGCTCTCGGTTCTAGCAAGAAAGTAATGTCGAACGTCCGTTGGCCCTCGTCGTCGTAGAAAAACAAGGCACAAAAATCTGCCTACACGAATTCGTAATGAGCGCACAAGTGGTGGATAGCAGATGGAGGTGGAGAACAGAAAGATTGTTGATGCTTCTTGTTGTGTGTTGTATGTTTGAAGGCTAAAGGTATAGTCCTTTATATAAACATATTGTCCATTAATAAGGAGCCAAAAGAGAGACATTTTTCCCATCAAGATATTAAGTGACAACAAGTTCCTATGATCTCGTTGGTTGCACCCAACATTACCGAGGAGACCCATTTAATGCCAAAACGACTATCGAAGCGACTAATGAACCTGGATGCAAAAAAGGGAAGGTGTCTGTTCAACTAGATTTAATGAGTCTCATTTTCGAGATCATTGTTGGGTTATGTACTTGTGCGCAAATTAGGAGTTGTGTAGACTAAAATAAATCTTGGACAAAGATATTTGTGGTACTAAAGAGGTAGAGAGGTTTTGAAATACAAAGGAAATCCAACATTCCCCCACATATTTCATAAATCTTTTGAAGAATAAGTAAAGAAAAATTAAACAATGATAAAAAAAGGAAAAATTAAAGAAAAATTAAACTAAAATAAAATACGACAGAACTATATCTTTTAGCATAGGCAGCTTGGGGCTTTGAACCTTGCCTAGCAACGATTCATCTACATCTAGAGAGACGTGGTGAACTATGTCCTGAACCAGACTCTCTGATTCGGATTTCAATAAATCATGCGAACATAGATGAGGGCACGAGGACATTCATATCGATGTGTGTATTACGACCTTCACAAGAATCTGTTTCATGAGTGCTCTAGTGAAAATATCCAACTCACATAAACCCCGGCCTAAGGTTACACTCTCATAGTAGGAATCTCTAATGGTGTACTGTTCAGCCCTACACCCCACCACATATGGCTTGACTCCATTCAGAGCAAAGCTCTTCCTCTACCAAGATAGCACCGAAGCACTACGCGCCATAGGGATAGGTCAAGGGTAAAACTCCTAAATTTGTGCTTCAATCGAACACTAACACAGTTTAATTATCCCTTTGAACCATTCCTCATGAGATCTCCTATTTTGGATTGGTTGGGTTACTGTTGCGGTGTTAAACTAATGGGTAAAAGACCCATCCCCCTTGACGCACTGAGTATTAGCTTTCTAGCTAGACCCTTTGTGAGAGGATCAACAATTATCTCTACAGATTTCATAAATTGTAGAGATATTACACCTTGGGTAATGAAGTCTCTCACCTCTTTATATCTCATTCTCATAAAACATTTTCCAGGGTTACCCTTAGACTGTTTAACTTTATCTATGGCAGATCTACTATCACAATGATAGAGATATGAGGAAAAGGTTTTGAAATGATGGGTAGATCTATTAATAGATTTCTTAGCCAGACTGTCTGACGATAAGCTAAATCCAAAGCTATAAACTCAGCCTCCATTCCGGATCTTGCTCTAACAGTTTGTTTGGAGGATTTCCAAGAAACTGCAGTAGCACCAAGACGAAATACATAACCACTAGTAGACTAGGTTTCATCAGATTCTGCAATCCAATTTGCAGCCGTATAGCCTTCCAATACAGCTGGAAAACTAGTGTATTGAAGACTATATTCCATAGTACACTTAAGGTATCTAAAAACTCTGATCAGTGCCTTTTAATGGTCAGCATCAGGACAACTAGTGTATCGACTTATCCTATGACGGATCTGTTGAAATGCCCTATGTTAATCGTGTCATGTTGTTGTAGTCGGGCAATCAGGATCGAACGAAAATTAACCGCAGAGTCGATGAATCAATGAATTAATGTGAGATTTTATGTATTTTTAACCTGAACAAGCCTCAGGGTCGACTCAAGGAGGCAAAGTAATAAAGTCAGCTTAAATCAGACGAATTAGATCACGGTTTTCCAAGCAGATTTTTTGTATTTTTTATGCAATAAAAATGCAAATGCAGATAATGTGGATGAACTAGGTTTGTAAGGAATCAAGTAATTTAGCCAAATTAATTTTAATGTGAAATTAATCTAATTTAGGTAAACTGTATTTTTCTTGAAAACCTAATCCAACGATGAATGCAAAATGTACTTTTTTGGAATTTTGGGGGTTAAAATGTAATAATGAAAAATGCAAACTTTTTAAGGGTTTTATGCAAATTTTCATGCAAACAAAATGCAAAAATTATGAAAATTTTACTAGAAGTGAAATATGATGAAATGAAGCTAAAATATTTTTTGGAATTTTCTGATAATATTTGATTTTTTATGAACTTTTTAATGGAAAAAGAGTGACTGCTAGTATTTAATTTCTAATAAATCCACTAAATCAAATTATCTAGAGAGCAGTTTATCTAAAAATGATGTTTATATGAGCAATCCAGGAGACTTGAAATTTCACAAAAATTATACTCATGGATTAAATTAAAAATCAATTACAGAAATCACTCAACTATTTATTTTATGCACAAGACAACTCCAATGTTTATGAAATTTGGATAATAATTAAAACACATATGAACGCATCATCTCTGATTTTTTGAGAATTTTTAGTGCTAGGAATAAATATCTGCGAATTTCATAGCATAAATGGGTAAAATATCACTGAATTTCAAACTCTGATTTTTAGTAAATTATCCAATAATCACAAAAATTCAAATAAATAAACTAGTGATAGAGAATTAAATAATCATCAACATGTTATTTTTAATTAAAAGAAATGATGCAAACTAGAGGTCTAAATTAAAACAATAATGTAGGGGTGTTTGTGCAATACAGAAATAAAAATTTAACAAAAAAATTGCACAAGGGCACTTTTGCAATTTTCTAAACTTACGAGAATAAAAATGTAATTTTCTCAAAAAAATATAGTTAACCTTTGAACGTGGCTTCCAAAAATGGAACCCACTTCTTAGGACTTGGAGGGCGTCAGGGTGGCGGCGTGGGGTAGCAGGCGGCATCGCAGAGGCCAGTGGCGCGTAGCAAGGCAGCTGGAGGGCAAAGAGGCGGCGACTTGAGGCAGGGGCACGTGCGGCCTGGAGCGCCGGGAAGCGCGTGCGGACCTAGCTGGACGGAGGGGTCAGGGGCCACGCATGCAGGGTGGAAGGGGCGACGGGTCTCGACATGCGCTGATGTGGTGGAGGGAGCGGGTGTGGCCGCACGCGGTGGAAAGGGGCGCCTGCACACAGGAGGTGGTGCATTGGAAGACGGGTTGTGGGCTGCGGGTACAGCTAGAGTGCCATAAGGGGCGATGACTGCAAGAGTGCACACGGCCACACGCATGAGGCCACCGCAGGTAGCTGCAGCGGTGGTGAGGCAGCGCTGGGGCGCGCAAGCGAATGGCGGTTGGGGCAGCGTGGTTGCTGTGTGGCGAGGCAGGATGCCGTTGGACCTGCTTCTTTTTTTATGTGATATTTTTTTGTTTTTTTGTAAACAGAAATAAAAATGAAATGAATGGTGGTGAAGGGAGATGATGAGGTGGTGATGATGATGTAGTTTGTGATGATGATGTAGAATAATAATAACAAAAATGTTAGATAAATAAAAAATGATAAGGAAAAGGAGAGGGATAACTTACCTGTGATTCATCGGATTTTGGAGGAGCTATGATGCAACTCCTGTCGTCGCCTCAAGAAGGTCGACGGAGAAGGGTCTTCGAAGCTCTGCAGATTGCCTAGAGGGTCGCTGCTGCGAGGTGGAAGAAACCACCTCGGATCTTGTCGATGGCTCGTCGTTGCTCAACGTCAAGAAGGAGCTATCACCTCGCATCTTCGACGGGGCTAGAACTTATCTGTCGTAGAATGGCCAATCAATATGAATCAAGGAGATGGGAGAATAAAAAGGAGGAAGTTAGAAAAGAGGTGGAGAAATTGGTGGAAGATGAGGGGAGAACGGGAGTTAGTGGCTTGGATGGCAAGTTGGAGTAGAGAAGAAGTAAAAAGGGAAAATATAAAATAAAATAAGTAGGTTACTAAAAATAATGAAAAGAAAATAAAAGTAGAAAAAAGATATAAAAATTAAATTAAAAAATAAATAAAAATAATTAATTAGTTAAAATAATAAATAAAATAAAATAAAATAAATTGCAAAATTAATAAAAAGGGTGACAAGTGGCGGCTCCATGAGCGACCACGCGTCGCACCTAGAAAAATCAAAAAATAAATGCAAAAAAAAAGAAATAACAGGGCTCGGGTATAAAGTGTATTTTTAGGTGGCATCTAGAAGGTATAAAATACCGTATTTTTATATTTTGCAATTTTTTGTCATTTTTAAATAAAGAGAAAAATCAAAAATAAAAATAAACAAAATAGGAGTATTTAAAACTTAATTTTTTTTTCTGAATTTTCATTAATTAATAAAATAAAAAGATAAAATAAAGGGTATTTTGGTCAATATGTACAATATACAATAGGGGCCCAAAAACTAGTTTCATATATCAACTCTGATTTTAATGAAATTGGTCTTGTTTTTGAAGGTCTTTGAATGTTTATTATTATAAAAGTGAGTAGACCTAAATCAGACATTGGTATGAGAGAGATATGCACATTTTATTGGTTCTTAGTCTCAAACTTGGGCTCAGGTTTTATTGGACAATTTTACAAGTTAGTATTTTTGGATATTTTTCCCTTTATTAGTTTTAGTAGTATATATATACTGCAGAGTTGATTTTATTGAATTTGGAGTTAGTATAAAATAGATACAAATAAGTGAAATTATTTATATACAGGTGAATATGTACAAGTGATTTTTGGCTCCTTAATGCAAATATGCATGCTAAAATGCGAACATTAGTTCTAAATGCACGAATGTGAATAATGCATAATAAAAGGAAATATTTAGCTACTTGCTTGGAAATGAATCTCTATTTTAAACTTTTAGAGTGATATCACAGATTCATCAACCCCGTATACTTAACCTTGCTCGTCCCTGAGCAACTAAAATGGAATGCAAGAATGAAATGATTTTGGATTCCATACCAAGGTAAAAATGTGAAAATAGAGCTTGACTCGACCTTTGGATTAATAGTGTGGCGGAACCTTATTGAGAATTGAATTTAAGACCTAATAGCCTTTAAGTTCCACAAGTCTCGTATTCAAGTCGCCCCAATACTCAGGTCAGAACAAATCGCCATACGTAAATTCTGATGCCTATAAATCTTACTTGTACTGTGTAAGTGAAATATAGCTCTCCACATCAGAAATGACAAAGAAACAGCCTCCTCTAACAAGGTAACTCTAATTCCTCGGTCTAGCAACTCTTTCCTCGAGGAGTAGGGTATTCCCTTCTAAGTTCAAGTACAACCAGCTCAAGAAGAGGGGGTAGAGAAGAGAATGGTCTGTGACCAGTGTAGTCACATATCCGTGGAGTTTGACCAGTGTTGTCAAGTCTCCAGGTGCAGGCTTCCTTGGTATGAGACTTTGAAGCAAATGCTATGCAAATATACACTCCGACATGCATTTTATTTTCAATCAGGCATGTCCACTTTTTTTGGAGTTCTCTTCTTTTTTTCTTTTTTTTGAACTATATACAAGGTACAACATGTACATCAGGAGTTTTTTCTTGAGCTAGTAGACTATCCCTCTTTTGAAGCATTATTGCAACCCACATCATCCTGTCATTAGACGTCAAAACCGCTAGACTAGGTTGAGATGCACTACCCTTCCTAAAGGAGGACAGATGTTTCCATACATGTGTCTACTCCAAGTCAAATGATTCTACCTCCTCTCTACCTCATCAACGAAGAGCAATGAGCATGGTGCTTATCCAAGTTAGGTCAATGTCTAAGAGAATCGTGCATGTGTACGAAGTATTTTATTTAGACCAATCGAGATAACATATGAACATAGACTTGCAGACTCAAATAATTAAGTCACTTGACCTAAAAAAATCTTAACTCCAGTTCCTATAAGGTTCCTATGAAATTAGTAGATTAAGGACAAATCAAATCCATCATCGACTTCTATTCGTAACTTGGTTCAGAATCCACTAACTTTTCATTTTGCATATGTCAGATATGCATATGACATGCAATGTAGATGAATGAAGTGCAAGATACTTTTTTTTGAATGCAAGGATGATATTCAAGAGTAAATAAGAAGCCTTTTTTGTTTTTGTTTTTTGGGTATACCTCCTATTTTACAACAAATTTGACAAAAGTATTATTTACAAGAATTTTACATTTTTTCACAAATTATATAGTATGCATACTATACAAGTATACATGTATTTTACAAAAAAATACCAATTTTACCCACCCCGTAATAATCGCATAATATATACAAAAATACAACGAGCTATGGGTAGAGTATATATGCAATATATACATGCCCCCCTATACTTAGCGTGTGTTATGTCTCAGAGCACGAGAAGCGAGGAAGAAGACATAGCTCGTGCTAAGCGTAGGAGAGCTAAAATAACAAAAAGTATAGATGTCGAACCCCCCCCCCCCTATACTTAGGCTCTGGCAGCCTAAGTGTAGAAGAAGATCAAAAACAGGGCGGGTGAGGTCAAGAGGAGAAATGGATGAATACACACACACATGACGGGCATTGGTTCCCCCTATACTTAGGGTGTGGTCAACCTAAGTGAAGAAGAAGATCAAAAATGGGGCGATCGAGATCGCGAGGGGAAATGGATGAGTATATATACATGATGGGAATCGGTCCCCCTATATACTTAGGCTTTGGTCAGCCTAAGTTTAGGACAGAAGTGAGTGTAAGAACTGATGAGATCTGAAGAATGTACAGAGAATGATGAAGATACTCGGGTCACTCTCCCCCCTATACTTAGGATATGGTCATAGTATAGCCATAAAATGAAATTATATGGAGCCGAGGCAGTGATACAATTCACAGGGGAGGGAGGGAAAGAAAATATATACAAGGAAGGATGAGAATATACAAGGATCAAGAAGATTTATGATGAACCTTATTGAGAGAGAGAGGAGGTGGGTAGTATATATATGTGTCGCTATCGGAATTGTCCTCAGATGAATAATAGTGAGGTGAAGGGATCGTCCAATGAGGGTCGACACACGACTGCTTGCTCAGATATAGATTAAGAACAACTGAACTGAGCTCACTCATATAAACCACCTCATTCGGACCTGATGAGGATTCCTATGAAAATTCCTTCTCCGGTATGTTGAAGGAAACTTTCTTAGTCTGTTTTCTAGAACCTCAATCATTGAGAGGGAGAGGAGAGCGACACGCCTCGAGGGTTCGGGGGAACACCTCAGGGAATCAATACTCATCTTCCTCTCACTGGATAACCGACTAGAGGAAGGAGCAACCTTGGTTTTGGGTGGGGATAATTCAGTTCTGGTTGTCTGCTTTGAAGGTCCGGGATGTGGTGCGGTGCTGACCATGGGTTCCTCATCAGACGAGTCACCATATAGATTGTAATATTCCTGAAGGGTCAGCACATGTCTCGGGGATGTGTTAGTGATCTCAGTGGGCTTGGCATTAGGAGTGATGCAAGCAGTAGGAGTCAATGATGTGTGGGGAGTCTCTGATCCAATGGTCGGTTGAACAACCAGTATCTCAGGTGTAACAGAGAGGTGTGACTCATCTACCTCTCGATGGTCATGACTGTCAGCAGCCTTGTGGGTTACCTTAGAGTGTAGTGTGTCAAAGAATGGGTGAGGTCGGAGTGCTCCCAATGCTGTGAAATCGATCTCCCGAGTCTCACAATCTATATTAGATCCATTTTCAACTTTTGTTCATGACCTTGGTATGGAACCCAAAATCATTTCACTCTTGCATTTCATTTTAGTTGCTCGGGGACGAGCAAAGTTTAAGTATAGGGGGTTGATAAATCGGTGATTTATCAGTCTATAAGTTGAAAATAGAGTCTTGTTCCCGAGTAAATAGCAGCATATTCCCCCTTATCTCGCAAAATTAGCATTCATGCATGCAAGCATAATATCTGCATTTTAGCATTCATATTTGCATTAAATAAGAAGCCAAATTCACTTGTAAATATTCACCTATATATTAGCTAAAATGCCCTATTTATATATATTTTATACTAACTCCAAATCCAATAAAAACAACTCTATAGTGTATATTACTAACACTAATTAAAGAAAAATATCAAAAAAATACTAACTCATAAAATTACCCAATAAAACCCCAAACCCAGTTGAAGACCTTAGACCTTAAAATGCACATATCTCTCTCATACAACCTCCGAATTAGGTCTACTCACTTTTAAAGTAATATACATTCAAAGACCTTCGAAACAAGACCAATTTCATTAAAATCGGAGCTCGTATGCGAAACTTGGGTTTTGGGCCCCTTTTGTATATTGTACATATTGACCATTTTACCCATGTATTTTATCCTTTTATTTTCTTCATTATTAATCCAAAAAAATTAGATTAAGTTGTAAATATTCTTCTCATATTTTCTATATTTTTATTTTGATTTTTCTCTTATTGAAAAATGACAAAAGAATTACAAAAGGAAAAATGCGGTATTTTATATCTATAAGGTACCACCCAAAAATACATTTTTGTACAGATCACTTCCTTTGATTTTTGTCCCTTCACAAAAGTTGTAGATCTCGTCGAGACGAGTAACTTTCGTGTTGACCACTTTTTGATTTAATCTCTTTTGTTATTTCTTTTTGATTTTTGTTACATTTAATTTTTGAATTTTCTAAGAGCGACATGTGTCACCCCATTATTTTATTATTTTCGGATTTAGTTTATTATTTTAGGATTTATTATTATTATTATTTTATTATTACTATTTTAATTATTTTAAGTAGCCTACTTATATTATATTATTTTATCTATTTTATTTTTTTCCTTTTACCTCTTCTCCTCTACTTGCCTTCTTCTCCAAGCCACTATCTTCCGCACTTTCTCCACCATTCTCTCCACTCTTTCCATCTCTTCTCTAACTCCCTCCTCTTTATATTCTCCTCTCCTCCTTCATTCACCCCATCCACCTTTCGTTAGGAGAGGAGCGAGCCCCCTTTGGAGTTTCAGGTGACAGCTGTGGCTTCTTCACGGTTGAGCAACAACCTCCTCGAGATTATTCTCAGGTGCGATCCGGCGATCTCTCGCCGTAGTAGGCCCACTCGTGAGGCTGCCAAGCTTCGAGCTTCT